>JAODAL010044747.1:0-32574 GCA_025379985.1 Phyllomedusa bahiana | reverse complement strand
AACCCAGTTTGTATTTGACTGTGGGATGAAAAGTGACATTACTTATTCCAAGAAATTCTCCTCGAAAGCAAAGATCTTGACCCTATGAGTAAACTTTTGGTGGGTTGTGTAGGAAAAAACCCTTGGGGCAAGATTAGATACGTATGGTTGTATTAGTAATTCTTTTATAGCTTAATTTGGAAGGAACAGATGTTTGACCATGATCAAACTGACAGGCAAATTTGGAGTTTTATATATACCTAAGTCAATTATAATTAGAACACCACATTTATCCCTTTTAGTAAGTAAAAAAAAATCCTTTTTCCCATGGTGCAGAATGCATGTACCTACAAGATTTTCTGATCTTACTACTTTATTTTAGCACTATCTTTAATTTGGAAATAATTAGGCACAGATCTGATAACACAGCGGCAAAACCTCATGTCCATTATATATTTTTAGCCCTACTTTGTAATTTTGTAAATCAGTTGCTAATACTTATATAAACTTAGCCATACATAATCCATTAATAAAATAACAAAATTACCAAGTGATATTGATTTATCTGATGTCAGTCCCAGTAAAAATTTAATTGAAGAAAATGACCCCGAGGGTAGCAATGAAATTTTCAAAGTGAGGACAATAAAAACATAAAAAAAAGGGCAACAAGTAGATCATGATTCGGATAGGAACTACAAATTTCTGCAACAGTGAAAACACATTTAAGTCCTAAGGGTGGTGGGATTATAGTTTCAGGCAACATTGATTATTTCTAAGCCCTTTATAAGCTCCAAGATCCTATCAATCCATTTTATTAATAACCCAGGGCATACAAAACAAAATATTAACCGATAGATGCAATCCTATCAAATTATAGTTCATTGGGGAGTCACAAGGCCATAAGCTTTCAAGCTTTTTTGGTTGCATTGAAGGGAATCTGTTGCCAATTTTTTTAATTACTTATTAAAACAAGACCCTGATCCATATTCTTTTCTACTTAACCGTTTTTATGTTCTGATTGTAGATTTCTCAATTCAGTCGTCTATATATGATTGTGCGGACTGCATTCTTGCCTGCACTGCTTTTAACACCAGTTAGGCTACACAGAAGAGGTTTCCCATCGGATTTTCGGCGGTTTTACTATTTTGAAAATTTGACAGAAAAATGTCCCCATAGACTTTAATACAAACAACGACCTGTAATCTACACAGGTCATTTTTTTCTGCTCGTTGTTTGCCGCCGGCGGTTTTAGGAACATGTAAAATCCGACGGAGTCCAGCGGAAAATTTACTATTGAAGTCTATGTAAACCCCTCAGAAATTTTTTTTACGTTTTTTCAGAGTTTTTTGGTGCTGTTTTTGGACAGTTCTGCTGATATACTGCCCATGTGTTTTAACAAGGCATATGAATTTTGCATACATTTAAAAACTGCCCAAAAACCGAGCAAAAAAGTGTCAAAATCCTCAACAAAAAGCTAGAAACCACCCAGAAAAACTCGTGGGAAAAACCCAGCTACTTTTGATACAAAACTGACAAAATACTCAGGTTCAAAACGGTTTTTGGTTTTCGACGCGTTTTTTGTCCTATGCTGTGTAGGCCTAGCCTTAGAGAGATGCTTTACAGCAGCTTCATGCACACAGGAGCCTGTGAACTGGATCAGTCCCATTGACTTCTATAGGAGATTTTTCTAGGCATGCTCTGTGACCTGGAAGAAGTCAGGGGTGCAGAGGGGGGGGGAGGGGTGAACTATGACTATCTCCTATTGTGACTGGCGTTTGTGTTTAACATAAACTTTTTTTGGATAAAAACTTTTAAAATGAATTTTATACCAGCACTGATAACAATGCTGCAAAGACTCAATTTTGAAGGGAGGCCTCATCTCCCTGTTTCATTTGTTTTGTCCTTAAATTTAATTCATATAAAACTATACAAGTTTCGCTCCTTCATAGTAATTTCTTGTCCCTTTTTCTCCATATTTTTATCAATTGGTCCTGATCCATGTCTTCTGTCTTTTTCAGCAGATGCTACTAAACACAAAATTGAAAAAAAAGACAGCACTGCAATTTATGTAAAATAAAAAAAATAAAATTATTCCATTAAAATAGGATAAATCCAAATACATGGCCAAAAGAGAGAAAATATGATCCAGCTTACACGTTTCTTATGTCCTCTTTGACTGTTTTTTAGTGCCTATAGAGTGCTGCTGATACTGGATTGTGTTTGCATAGCTTTGGCCGCCACAACAGTGTGCACTTATACGTTTATTCTTCAAAACGGATGTGATAACCAGATTTTGTATTTTGACTGTGGGATGAAAAGTGACATTACTTATTCCAAGAAATTCTCCTCGAAAGCAAAGATCTTGACCCTATGAGTAAAATTTTGGTGGGGTGTGTAGGAAAATCCTTGGCAAGAATAGATAGGATTGGTGTATTAGTAATTCATAAACAGCTTAATTTGGAAGGAACAGATGTTTGACCATGATCAAACTGACAGGCTAATTGGAGTTTATATATAGCCAGTAAGTCACATTATAATTAGAACACCACATTTATGCTTTTAGTAAGTAAAATAAAATCCTTCTTCATGGTGCAGAATGCATGTACCTACAAGATTTTCTGATCTTACTACTTTATTTTAGCACTATCTTTAATTTGGAAATAATTAGGCACAGATCTGATAACACAGCGGCAAAACCTCATGTCCATTATATATTTTTAGCCCTACTTTGTAATTTTGTAAATCAGTTGCTAATACTTATATAAACTTAGCCATACATAATCCATTAATAAAATAACAAAATTACCAAGTGATATTGATTTATCTGATGACAGTCCCAGTAAAAATTTAATTGAAGAAAATGACCCCGAGGGTAGCAATGAAATTTTCAAAGTGAGGACAATAAAAAACATAAAACAAAGCAACAAATAGATCATGATTCGGATAGGAACTACAAATTTCTGCAACAGTGAAAACACATTTAAGTCCTAAGGGTGGTGGGATTATAGTTTCAGGCAACATTGATTATTTCTAAGCCCTTTATAAGCTCCAAGATCCTATCAATCCATTTTATTAATAACCCAGGGCATACAAAACAAAATATTAACCGATAGATGCAATCCTATCAAATTATAGTTCATTGGGGAGTCACAAGGCCATAAGCTTTCAAGCTTTTTTGGTTGCATTGAAGGGAATCTGTTGCCAATTTTTTTAATTACTTATTAAAACAAGACCCTGATCCATATTCTTTTCTACTTAACTGTTTTTATGTTCTGATTGTAGTTTTTCTCATTCAGTCGTCTATATATGATTGTGCGGACTGCATTCTTCCCTGAAATGCTTTTAACACCAGTTAGGCTCCCAAAAGAGGTTTCCCATCGGATTTTCGGCGGTTTTACTATTTTGAAAATTTGACAGAAAAATGTCCCCATAGACTTTAATACAAACAACGACCTGTAATCTACACAGGTCATTTTTTTCTGCTCGTTGTTTGCCGCCGGCGGTTTTAGGAACATGTAAAATCCGACGGAGTCCAGCGGAAAATTTACTATTGAAGTCTATGTAAACCCCTCAGAAATTTTTTTTTACGTTTTTTCAGAGTTTTTTGGTGCTGTTTTTGGACAGTTCTGCTGATATACTGCCCATGTGTTTTAACAAGGCATATGCATTTTGCATACATTTAAAAACTGCCCAAAAACCGAGCAAAAAAAGTGTCAAAATCCTCAACAAAAAGCTAGAAACCACCCAGAAAACTCGTCGGAAACCAGCTACTTTTGATACAAAACTGACAAAATACTCAGGTTCAAAACGGTTTTTGGTTTTCGACGCGTTTTTTGTCCTATGCTGTGTAGGCCTAGCCTTAGAGAGATGCTTTACAGCAGCTTCATGCACACAGGAGCCTGTGAACTGGATCAGTCCCATTGACTTCTATAGGAGATTTTTCTAGGCATGCTCTGTGACCTGGGAAGAAGTCAGTGTGCAGAGAGGGGGAGAAGGTGAACTATGACTATCTCCTATTGTGATTGGTGCTGTGTTTAACATAAACATTTTTTGATAACACATTTAATGAAGTATACTCAGCACTGATAACAATGCTGCAAAGACTCAATTTTGAAGGGAGGCCTCATCTCCCTGTTTCATTTGTTTTGTCCTTAAATTTAATTCATATAAAACTAGACAAGTTTCGCTCCTTCATAGTAATTTCTTGTCCCTTTTTCTCCATATTTTTATCAATTGGTCCTGATCCATGTCTTCTGTCTTTTTAAGCAGATGCTACTAAACACAAAATTGAAGAAGACAGCACTGCAATCTTATGTAAAATAAAATAATAAAATTATTCCATTAAAATAGGATAAATCCAAATACATGGCCAAAAGAGAGAAAATATGATCCAGCTTACACGTTTCTGACCATAAGGTCTTTAATCAAAGCTAAAGATCTGCATCTGACACTTCCTTAAATACCAAAATACACCCTTTAACCCTATACAAACCTTCACCATTAAAAACATAAAAAGCAATTAATAATTTAATGCTAAGTACTGTTTAGCACCGGTATCGAAAAGTCTTCCCTATTTAATAATTTACATTTTCTATCTCCTCCTCTGATGGGCTTTGATACTTTTTCGATGCCATAACATGAAAATAAGGAGATATCTCCCCCCATGCACATCCCTAAAATGTTTCGAAGCATTGGACATATTCTTATTGTCAGATTTTAAAATCCCATATATGTGTTCTCGTATCCTGATTTTCATTTTTCTACTGGTGCATCCGACATATAGTAAACCTTATTGTGTGCATATAATGCCATAGACAACCAATTGACAAACTTTTTAATCATATGGTTGGTGTTAAAATCTTACAGGATTTACAAAAAGAATGTCAAGATACTAGTTTGGAACAACGTAATATCACACCAAATTTTAGAACATCTAATCAATATTTCTATCCCTTGCAATCCAGGACAGATGCTATCAATAATTTTTAGACCCAGGTGCAGGATGAAATTGTCAAATTATATCAATATAGGTGGGGGGAAAAGATAGACAACCTTTCCCATAATGAACATAAAGCTATTAAAAGTTTGCAAAACAATCAAGATTTGATTATACAAGAGGCTGACAAAGGGGGAGCCATTATTATACTAAATAAAGGCTTATATGTGGCCTTCAATGAAAATATGCTTAAAAGGGTTGTCTCACCACAAGGATTGCTTGTTATGTTAGAGATCTTGCAAAAACAAGTCACTTTGCAATATGTGTCCATTAACAGTGTCCTACTTATTCCTAGATATCCCCTCTTCTATGGGCTGCATCAGCTCCCCAGGTTGCTATAGCTACAGACCTGTTTGATCTCTCCTGATAGGCTGTCAGCACTGGTTGCTATAGCTACAGACTTGGCTTCTACTGCAGTCTACTGGAAGCCAGTAAATACACCCCTGAATTAAAAGTGAAACCAAGAAAACAGAACTGAAATAAGATGAATCAATGTAGTGAGACAACCCCTTTAATGTTACAGCAACATATAAACAACTTATTTATAATCCCCAAACGGAATACCAACTAGTACTCAAAAAACTTTTAAATGAGGGCTTATCATTAGGAATTATTAGTCAATCTGAGTATGATTACATTTATGCTCAAGATCGAATTATCCCTATTTTTCATTCCTGCCAAAAGTTCATAAGGGCATTTTTCCACCTCCTATGCGACCCATTGTCGCTGGTATAGGGTCTCTAAATGAGCGATTATGTGCATGGGTTGATGCATATTTGCAACCCATGGTGGACAAATGCCCTGGACATGTCAAAGATACTAAATTTGTGCTTAATATTCTACAAACCAATACTTGGAAGCAGAATTACTGTTGGATTACATGTGAGATAGAACCACTTTATACTTGTTTTCCCCACCAACTTGCTCTTCATGCGATCTCTTTTTGGTTTAGACAGATTTTCCTAATATAGTGAGGATGTCAATAATTTTTTGCTTATGGCTATTCAATATTTATTGACTGATAACGTTTTTATGCATGACAATAAATAATATTTGCAGTTAGTTGGGGCATCCATGAGGGTGAAATTTTCCCCTTCTGTCGCAAATTTGTTTGTCTCGTGGTGGGAGGAAGTTCATATTTTTTCTTGCTCCAATCCTTTTGCTGAGTCTTTGGAGTGGTACGGTACATCGATGACGTCATGATCATTTGGTCGTCCGATCTGGTGACCGTACCACTCTTTATTTAGTACATCAACAATAATCTCTTTGGTTTGAAATTTACATTTCATTGTAATCGCATTTCTGTTCCCTTCCTGGATTTAGTTATATCTGGAGATGGTAGTGCTATTTCTACCCATACCTACAGAAAACCATTATCGGGCAACAGGCTCGGACTGGGCCGCCGGGGGACCGAGGAATCCCCCGGTGGGCCCCCCGAGCGTGGGGGGCCGGGGGCAGTGCCGTCGCTCCCCGGGGCCCGTCCGCGCATCCGGGTTTCCCTGAGCACCCGGAGGGCGTCCGAGCGCCCCGAGACCATCCCGGGAGTTGGGGACTAATGTCCCCGACTCCCGGGGCTGCGCGGGGTCAGCGGAGCACAGCGCAACTAGCGCTGCGCTCCGCTGATCTCCCTTTCAGGCTGAAGGTGCCAGCCTGGCTGCCTGGCTGGCGCGGCCCTATTTGCTGACGTAGGCGGCGCTGGTGACGCCCACTTCACCGCGCCGCCCTATGCAGGGCGGCAGAACGGAGACGGCTGGGAGGTCGGAGCGGCCGGGACCTGCCAGGAGCGGGAGCTGGAGCCAAGTAAGGGGCTGTTGGGTGGGTTCTGGTTTGTTTTTTTTAACTACAGGGGGTCCCTGGATACAAGGGGGGGCTCTGACTACAGGGGGTCCCTAGCTACAAGGGGGGGCTCTGACTACAGGGGGTCCCGGCCTACAAGGGGGGCTCTGACTACAAGGGGTCCCTGGCTACAAGGGTGGGCCCTGACTACAGGGGGTCCCTGGCTACAAGGGTGGGCCCTGACTACAGGGGGTCCCTGGCTACAAGGGGGGGCTCTGACTACAGGGGGGCCCTGGCTACAAGGGGGGGCCCTGGCTGCCTACAGGGGGCCCTGGCTGCCTACAGGGGGCCCCTGGCTACAAGGGGGGACCCTGGCTACACGGGGGGCCCTGGCTACAAGGGGGTCCCTGACTACAAAAGGGGCCCTCGACTACCCACAGTGGGCCCTGGCTACCTACAGGGGCCCCTGGCTACAAGGAGGGGGCCCTGGCTACAAGGAGGGGGCCCTGGCTACAAGGAGGGGGCCCTGGCTACAAGGGGGGGGGGTCCTGGCTACAAGGGGGGGGGCCCTGGCTACACGGGGGAGCCCTGGCTACAAACGGGGCACTGGCTACCTACAGGGGGCCCCTGGCTACCTAAAGGGGGCCCTGACTACAAGGGGGGCCCTGGCTACCTAAAGGGGGCCCAGACTACCTACAGGGAGGCCCTGACTACAAGGGGGGCTCTGATTACAAGGGACAAGGGGGGCCCTGACTACCTAAAGGGACGCCTTGACTACCTACAGGGGGGCCCTGACTACAAAGGGTGCCTGGCTACTAAATACTAAAGGGGCCCCTGACTACCTACACAGTAGTAAAGGGGGGGGGCATGACATCCTGAAACACTACCTAAAGGAGACCCCTAACTGCCTGCAAATCCCTAAAGGAAAGGGCCTTAACTCCCTTTGTTATACTTCATGGGAGCCCTAACTGCCTGTTACTACCTAAATGGGTCCCTAACTGCTTGCAGCCTATATAAAGGGGACCCTAACCCTACCTACTCCCTACCTAACTGGGAGAAACCAACTACCTAAGACTGGGGCCTTGCCTATTTGCTACCTACCAAAGAGTCTTGACTACTCCCTGGTAATATAATTGAGAGGGCAGCAGCCCATAGTTGTTAGCATTATTTCCAGAGGGTTAGTCCTTTCCCTCCTCCAACCCTCAGGATATAGGCCTCTAAGTTATGGCTTGTACCCGCTCCCCCACCCCGGGGCAGTTGGTACAGAGGTGGGAATAGGTAAAGAGATGCTGGAAAATTGAGGATTCTAAGATATTTGTGTGTAATTTCTGAAGGGATGAGTTGTGGCCGGGACAAGTCATCATGGCGGTATGGAACGGGATGCAGAAAAAGGGAATAAGAACGACTCATGAGAGAAGAGAAACGACCCCTCAGATAGGACGTCTCCGGTGAGAAACCTGATTTCAGGGGTTATTTTACTTCTGTTTTGGAATCAGTGCTGAAATTCACTGTATGTGATGTGACTGAGTAGTGTCTGACCTCTATGTGGTCTCTATATGGTGTGTTGTAGGTTATACCTGAGCTGGTGTCTGCCCTCTATGTGGCCTCTATAGGTGGTGTTGTAGGTTATACCTGAGCTGGTGTCGGGACCTCTATGTGGCCTCTATATGGTGGTGTTGTAGGTTATACCTGAGCTGGTGTCTGCCCTCTATGTGGTCTCTATATGGTGGTGTGTAGGTTATACCTAAGCTGGTGTCTGACCTCTATTTTGGTCTCTATATGTTGGTGTTGTAGGTTATACCTGAGCTGGTGTTGACCTATGTGGTCTCTATATGGTTGTGTTGTAGGGTTTATACCTGAGATGATGTCTGACCTCATTTTGGTCTCTATATGGTGGTGTTGTAGGTTATACCTAAAACTGGTGTCTGACCTCTATGTGGTCTCTTATGGTGGTGTTGTAGGTTATCCCTGAGTGGTGTCTGACCTCTATGTTGTTCTATATTGGTGGTGTTGTAGGTTATATCTGAGCTGGTGTCTGACCTCTATGTGGTGGTGTTGTAGTATAATGCCAGGGGTACATGGTCCCGGATTGCCCCTGTGATAGGAGTTAGACTTTTTTCTTTCTTGCTGGTGTTTATTTTAGAAGGTGTGAGGTGAGTGACCACGGGACACGTGGAGGGGGATATTGTATGTGGGTGGAGGGGATATTGTATGTTTGGTGGAGGGGAATATTGTATGTGGGTGGAGGGGTTTTTGTATGTGGGTGGGGGGGGGATATATTTTATGTGGGTGGAGGGGATATTGTATGTGGGTGGAGGGGGATATTGTTTGGTGGAGGGGATATTGTATGTGGGTGGAGGGGGATATTGTATGTGGGTGGAGGGGATATTTTATGTTGGGTGGAGGGGATATTGTATGTGGGTGGAGGGGGTATTGTATGTGGGTGGAGGGGGATATTGTATGTGGGGGAGGGGGAAATTGTATGTGGGTGGTGGGGATATTGTATGTGGGTGGAGGGGGATATTGTATGTGGGTGGAGGGGGATATTGTATGTTGGTGGAGGGGGATATTGTATGGGGGTGGGGGGGGATATTGTAGGTGGGGGGGGTATTGTTGGGGGTGGAGGGGATATTGAAATTTGGGGGGTGGGATATTGTATGTTGGTGTGGGGGATTTTTGTATGTGGGGGGGGGGATATTGATGTGGATTATTGGGGGGGGATATTGTTTTGGGGGGATTATTGGAGGGGGAAATTTTGTATGTGGGTGGAGGGGGATACTGATTTGGGGAAGGGGGATAGGGGAGGGAGCTACTTACCCCTTGCCCATGAAATGTTAGATGAATATGTGTGAGATACGAAAATTTGACTCTCTTTCTATTGTACTACCAATTACGTTCTGTTTTCCACATGATTATGTGGTAAAATGGGGCGTTTATTTTTGAGAGGCCGGGGAATATTTTTATGTATATAGGGGTGGCCCCCCCAAAATAACTCCCCTGTGGGGCCCCCGACCCCCGTCCGACCGTCGGGCAAACATGATACTTATGTGAATCGTGCACCCCAGGCATGTTATTTAGGGGGATTCTGGGGGGAATTTTTAAGGGGTTTAACACAATTGCACTAGTGAAAATCAACACTTAATTGAGAGAGGGCAAATTAAACAACGTCTGAGAGCTAGAAAATACCCACAATGGATCCTTAGTAGAGCAGAATCTATCTGCTACAAACGCGCCTATAATGATCTTTTGTCTTTTGATACAAGAAAATACTTAAAAATCTAACTGAGAGACAAATCATCTTACCTTGTCACAACTTTCAGTAAGGAGTATAATAAAATCCGCTCAGCTATTAACAAATACTTACCATTATTGTTCCAAGAGGAAGACTTGAAGCCGAAATTTCCCGAGGGGGGAAATTTTTTTTATACAAGAACTCCCACTCTGGGATCGCTCTTGTCTCCTAGCGACATAACCTCACGGAAATTGTATACTTGACTACATAGCACTGGCTTCTTAAAATGTGGCAAAAAATAAATGCGTTTTTTTTGTGAACAAGGTTTCGCAAATTTCGGTGGTTAGTAAAATAGATGGTCGCAACCATGTGAAAAAAACTTTACCTATTGTGACACTACCTGGGTTGTCTATGGCGTTATATGCACACAATGCGATTTACTATATGTCAGATGCACCAGTAGAAAATCTCCACATGCCTTTATGGTGCTCTCCACAAGAAGAGATATTTCCCTTTCTGAGCCACTCATTGCCTCCCACTCAGCCATACAGTACCACTCTGCACTGATGAAAGGCAAAACCCCAAAACGGCTGTATGCAGATGAATAATGCTGGCTTGGCCAATATCCCTTTTGCTTTCTAAAGACTCAGTGGTTCAAAAGCAAATTGAGGATTTGTTACATCCAATAGAGGGCGCTTGAGCTCCCTCCGCTCATTTCCCATAATGCCTTGTGATATGCAGATGCTTCGTGGAGTGAAAAAGGCAATTTTGAATCTCCACACGCCTATATGGTGATCTCCCCAAGTAGAGATATTCCCTTTCTGAGCCACTCATTGCCTCCCACCCAGCCAGCCAGTATTGCTCTGCACTGATGAGGGGCAAAACCCAGAAACAGCTGTATGCAAATGTGTGGTGCTGGCTTGGCTAATATCCCTTTTGCTTTCTAAAGACTCAGTGGGTCAAAAGCAAATTGAGGATTTGATACATCCAATAGAGGGCACTGGAGCTTCTCAGCTCCTTTCCCATAATGCCTTGTGATATGCAGATGCTTCGTGGAGTGCAAAAGGCAATTTTTCATCTCCACACGCCTATACGGTGCTCTCTCCAAGGAGAGATATTCCCCTGTCTGAGCCACTCATTGCCTCCCACCCAGTATCTCTCTGCACTGATGAGGGGCAAACCCCCGAAACAGCTGTATGCAGATGAGTGATGCTGGCTTGGCTAATATCTCTTTTGCTTTCTAAAGACTCAGTGGGTCAAAAGCAAATTAAGGATTTGTTACATCCAATAGAGGGCGCTTGAGCGTCTCAGCTCCTTTGCCATAATGCCTTGTGATATGGAAATGAACTGAAAACAGATCTTTGTTGATTTCTTTGTAAAAGACCAGAATACATTGTAACCTTTGTTTACTTAGCTGAAGTAGTGATGTATGGGACGTATAGCATTCCTTTTGTACTTTGACTACATTAAAATGGAGATTCTGGCGTCTATTCCAGAAATATATACTCTTTCAACAAAATGTGTAGAGTTAAAGAAAATTCCCATATCTGTTCTGGAGTCTTCTATAATGTGTGGCTTAAAGAGTGATGCAGAGACTGCTCAGTACAGCTTTCCTCATCAAGCAAAAGAAAATCAATTTGGTGTAGTCATGTAGATTTCACAGGCTCAGCTCCCTTTCCTCCATCTCTCTTGTTAAACAGAGCGCTGACTAAAGAGGCGCCTAATAAAATGAGCAATAAAAAGGCAGTGCTGTGAGTTGGGAGCCGAGCTCTGCAGTGACTGATGGCCTCTTCTGTGTGCTTGGACGGAACACAAACAGGGCAGGTGATTGCTGCAGAATGTTAATCTAACTTTACCTTACCTACTCGCACTTTGTCTTTCCAGATTTCCCTAGGGGGTCTATTACTTTCGCAGACTGTTTTCTTAGAAGATCGAGATGCATCATGTAGCATACCCAAAAAACTCTAAGTAATGTATTATTTGTTACTTTGCCCCCTCATGTATGTTTTGTGCGCTGGATAAGGAATAGGAAGTTCTTTAATCTTTAAAAGATCAAACCCCTTATGTAGATTTACAGGTTCTTACTGGTCACTTCTTAACAATAATCATGAAATATTAGTGCGCATGTTAGAAAAAAAAAGATCTTTCAGTGCACACATTGACGGTTTAAAATTTTTGGGTCATTTGAAATCGGTATGAATAGATCACTACATATTTATTCAGGGGTGGACTGATAATTTTGGCATTCTTCCGGTACCCAAGGACCTATAACTAAATGGACCCCACAGTCCCTTGATCATTTGGAGTACTCTTAAAGGAAACCTGCCAGCTCGTTTATGCTGCCCTACTTGAGAGCAGGATATGCTAGAAGGAGAGACGTTGGACTCTGTCATATATAGGGTTATATGATACAGGAGAGGAGCAGAGTTCTGTGATTTATAGGGTTATATAATAGAGGGAGAGAAGCTGAGCTCTGTGATATATAGGGTTATATGATAGAGGGAGAGGAGCGGAGCACTGTGATATATATGGTTATATGATAGATGAGAGAAGCTCAGCTCTGAGATATATAGGGTTATTTGGTAGATGAGAGCAGCTGAGCTGTGTGTTATATATGTTTATATGATATAGGGAGAGAAGCTGAGCTCTGTTATATATAGGGTTATATGATAGAGGAGAGGAGCTGAGCTCTGTGATATATAGGGTTATATGATAGAGGAGAGAAGCTGAGCTCTTTATATATAGGGTTATATGATAGCGGGGAGAAGCTGAGCTCTGTGATATATATGCTTATATGAGAGAGGAGAGCAGCTGAGCTCTGTGATATATAGGGTTATATGATAGAGGAGAGGAGCTCTGTGATATATAGGGTTATATGATAGAGGAGCTGAGCTCTGTGATATATAGGGTTATGCGACAGTAGCTGAGATCTGTGATATATATGTTTATATATTGTTATATATATGGTTTTGTCCCTTAAGAGACAAAGGGACTCCTTCTTACACCTCTCACATACAGTGATTGACAGCTTTTCCTATATCAGTGTGTATACAGAGGTAACTGTCAATCATTGTATGTGGGTACGCCAAACAAAATCCAAGGATGACAAGCTTGACAAAGACCCACTACCCAGGTTGAAACATTGTATCTTTTGTACTGGGATTCTATTGGATTAAAGAGCACCTTTGCTGACGTGATCCTTGGATTGTGTTTGGAGTTCTGAAGGGGATAGGTGGGCCACTTTCCCATTGGCGATCTGCTGCCTTATTGGGTATGAATAATGTGGATATAGAGGACTACAGTGCTGTCCAATTTGTATATATTTACTATGTATGTGGATTTTCTGTGATCTCTGTATCACAGAACACAACTTCTCTCACTCTACCACATCCTGCTCTCCGACAGGGCAGCAGACAGGCTCCCTTTAACCCCTTAAGCCGAACGCCTGAAAAGTAGTTAATGACCAGAATTTATTTTTAGTTTTTGCCTCCTTGTGTTTCAACAGTTGTAACTTTTTTATTTTTTCAATGACGCAGCTGTATGAGGCCTTGTTTTATTCGAGACAAGTTGTACTTTATAAATAATTGCAGTATTTTTTTAAAAAAATGTTACTTTTTTTGTGTTTTTTATTTTTTTTTTACACCATTCACACTTCACACTTAATAACTTGATAGATTAATTCTATATACCTAATATACCTAATATACCTAATATGTGGAGGTTTTTTTGTGTGTGGAACTTATGCATAATTATTTTTTACTAAATATTTATTTTTATTTTATTTATTTATTTTTTTATTCTCTTTTCTTACACATTTTCTGTTTTTTTTTTACTTTTTTATGACTCCCATGAAGGGAGAACTGTTTTATATATATTTTTTTTTTTTTTTTTTTTTTACACTTAGTAATGTATTAGCATATTCATATATGCTAATACATTCTAATCTGTGTCACTTTGACACAGGCAGTGATCTGGACAGTACACAGTGTGTCCAGGTCACTGGCTTCATACACAGACAGCTCTGGGGCCACTGTTGGTGCCCAGGGCTGACAGTGCAGCCATTCCATGGGCTCTGTCGGGTCACCGGGCGTTCCGATCACCCGACAGAGCAGGGGAACCCTTTGATTGCGCTGCGGTAACGTACCGCCGCAATTAAAGGGTTAAAGCATCGGGTTGCGGAGGTTTCCTCCGCACTCCGGTGCTCGCAGGACATGCTCTGGGATCGGGGCTGTGTAGTACAGCCCCGATCCCAGCACAATTGCGGTGCCGGGTGCCACAAACTCCGATGTCTGCAGCGACGCCAAAAGACGTCGCTGCAGACGAACGACCCGAACCGGTCGCCGTCAAAAGACGCTGCGCGGTCGTTAAGGAGTTAAACCTTGTGTTTGGCCTGCAAAATGATGACAGTGATAAGTGTGACTGAAAAGTATTTATTAGCCCATATCAGTTGTATAACAGATTTAGTGGTTGATAAGTGAACTTTCAGCCCTGTGGATCGTTAAAGGGTTGGTCCAGTGCAAAAGTAATGATGTTCTAAATAATACCTCTCCGAAAGTTAAAGGGGTGTTCTGGGCCCTAACACTGCTCATTTTTCTATCGGGGTATAAGTAGAAATAGAAGAGAAACCTCATGCTTACCTCCCGGAGGCTCCCGTTCACTCCTGACTGCCGGTGCGTTCAATTCGGAAGTAAGCACATAGTTGCCAACCCTCCCGTTTTTGGCGGGTCACTCCCACTAATCGGGGCCGTTTCTTCCCCTCCCAGCTGGATGACATCATCCCCCCTTCACTGCTGGCCTGAGACTCCCCCCCTTTCCCCTCCCCTCTGAGTCCACATATCACTGTGTCTCTCTCTATGCAGTCTTATTTTATAAGAGCTGAATACATACCACAGGCTGCCTTCAATCTAGACTGAGCACTGCTCCCTCACAGCTGGAGATGTGTTACCGCTTTCTACGACCGGCACAGATCTGGGTCTATGCAGGAGAGTTAGGCACAGGGACAAAACTGTCATGTTTTCTCATTGTACAATCTGCTGCAGTCTGTTTCTGCTAGGTGTGGAGACAGAAAATGCTACGGCCCCTAACTCTGAGTCAGAGACACAGCTCAGTGAATCGACCCAGGGGCTGGACAGAATGTAAATGAGCTCTCAGCTAGTGAATTGCAAGGAGGAGGGATCAGGAGGGATTCGACCCACACTGGATATCAGTGTAAATAAAATCACAAGATAAGGGACACTGTGAGAACAAGGCAGCTTTGCTAATGACATCCAATTGCAAAGTTGCTTGTTTTCACTGTCCCCTTATTCTGAAGACCATTTAATGAAACGATAACACTCCTTTAATGGATCGGAAGTCGGGAGTGAACGGGAGCATCCGGGAGGTAAGTTTGAGGTTTCTCTTCTATTTCTACTCATACCCAACAGCCAAACGAGCAATGTTGGGGTCCGGAACACCCATTGAAGTACTTTTATAATGTACCTTCATTAATTTTTTTCTGCTCTTCCTGCATTTTTTTAAATCAATTGTTGTATGACAGGAAACTGCAGTTCTGGGTGCTTTGAAACATAGAAAACAGCTCTGTGCCCACCTATCAGATTAGGTGATCAAAGGGATGTGGCCTTTTCCAAATAGTATTTGCAGTCACACATCTTTGGTATGTCTTCCAAGGCTTTCAACATGATGGAGAAAACGGGACGTACATAGAGACTAAAGTTGAAAGGGTGGAAAATATATAGGGTTATATGATAGAAGGGGAGAATCTGAGGTCTGTGATTTATAAGGTTATATGATAGAGGAGAGAAGCTAAGCTCTGTGATATATAGGGTTATATGATGGAAGGAGAAAAGCTGAGCTCTGTGATATATAGGGTTATATGATAGAGGGAGAGAAGCTGAGCTCTGTGATATTAGGGTTTTTATGATAGAGGGGGGAGAAGCTGGCTCTGTGATATTTTGGGTTATATGATAGGAGGGGGGAGAAGCTAAAGCTCTGTGATATATAGGGTTATATGAGAGTGGAGAGAAGCTGAGCTCTGTGATATATAGGGTTATATTAGAGTGGAGAGAAGCTGAGCTCTGTGATATATAGGGTTATATGATAGAGGGAGAGAAGCTGAGCTCTGTGATATATAGGTTTATATGATTTAGAGCAGGATTTCTGAGTAAAAAGCAGAGAAAATACTGACCAGACTCCTTAAGAGACGAAAGGACTCTTTCTTACACCTCTCACATACAGTAATTGACAGCTTTCCCTATTGCAAAGGATCCTGGGGTTTGTAGTTTTACATGGCAAAGGAAGCAGCTTTCAAACAGGAAATACTTATACTCGGTCAGCTGCAATGAAGGGAGATTGCATAAAGCACAGGAAAAGCACACATTACACAAAAAACATCCCAGGGAGATGAGTAATGACTCAGGCAAGCCACTTGAGAAAAAAAGACAAAATCATAGTCACTTCTTATACTGTATATGAGAGATGTATTTTTTTTTTTATTTAAAATTTTTTAGGAATAAGTTGCACAGGCTGACAACACATGCAATAGTTTTAATCAATGCCTTACTTTATGTAAGGACTGTACTTAAACTTGCACTCTTAGGGGGACATGTATGATCAGTGTTTTTGCCGATTTTCTGGCATATAATACGCCTCTCTGTGCTGGCTCGCTGTCGGACGCTCCTCCCCTATGTGTTAGGCGCATTAGGTGAATGATTCGCCAATTTCTAATGCGCCTAACATAAAGGGGCGTGCTGTGGGCGCTCTGGGGCGGGACGCACAACATTTGAAAACACCTACGCATGTATGAATGCGGGTCGGCAAAGTGAGGTGCACTAAAGCTCCGACAGGCAGGCCTATTTCAATGTGGTCTGTCTGTCACAGGCGTTGAAGTTTGCCCCGCATGTATGAGCGCACTTCGATGCCGACATACATCAGGCGCAGTTTTCATGGAAAAAAACCCGTGAAAACGGGTGCTTCGACGTGCCGATATTCATACATGTCCCCCTTTGTGCTAGCACTTCTTGTGTATCACTTTAAACACAGGCTCAGAACCTCAGAGTAATCAAAAGTAAGGGAAAAAATCAATACGCTTCCTTCGTCTATGAAGTCTATATTCAAATAAAACTTACCGTGACTGTATCCAAGGCTGAAATGACCAAGTCTATCATGTAGCGCACAATGATACGTGCAAAATCGTCTTTTTCCTACCGAATTACCTTCTTCTTAATTAAAGCAATGAAGGCCAACAGATGTAGCCTGTATTGATTTTCTCCGCGATGGTGGATACATAACTCACATAACCAGGTGAGGGTTAAGAAATGCTGTGAGCTTGGATATTCATTTAACAGGGTCAGTAGACACCTAAAGGGCAACAGTTCCTCGGTACACTCAGATAAGAGAAAATAACTGGTTATTGACTTGTGCAGCAATTGAATAATTCAGCAGTGATAGGGTTACAAACACCATTAAAATAATAAGTAGTATCAAGGTTACACTGGCAGGCAGCCTTCACAGCTTCTGGCAGCTTGTTGATCTGGTGCATGGACGGCGCAATCTCTGCTCTTCACTTTTTCCGTTTTCTGAGGGAAGCTTTATCTTTTTTGTGTGGCATGCCATTCATTTTAATTTATAAGGTAGGGTGGAACGTTTTTGAAGAAAATGAACAGAAAATGTCAGTATTTAGTACATCAGTGATAGTGAGCTGATGATGGCCAAAAGACAGAAACAGATTTGTCCACTAATGGCTAATAGTAAGATACCAATTGATTTCTATAAAAGCCAGATCTAGGATTTGTGCAGTAGGTCTGAATAGTTTTAGTGATGCAATTTTTGCTCTTTTGAGCAGTGGCCCCTTTTATTTCTTTTTAAGTGTTACATGGGTAGGCAGTTTGGAGAAGTAAAATGTTTTGCTTGCTTTTAATGCTTTTATGTTTGTAACCTTGATTGTAGTACACGACTTCCCCTGCTCTGACAAAACTTCTGTGTGAATGTGTTTGATTGCTTTTTATTTCTTGCTTTTCCCATCAGGCTGGCTACCTTATGCTCTGCTTATTCACCTCTTTCTGTTTTTGCCACCTGAGAACAATGTGCCAAAGCCAACAAAATGCTTGTAGCAGAATGAGCTAATATGTTAAAACACTAGTATTTTTGTGCAAATATTTTACTGACCTACACTGGTGCAACAAGATGTCTCTGACCTGATAAAAGGCAATGGCAATTCAAGTGTTTGATACTGACACCTGCACAGGATTGTAGACGTTTTCACTTGTATAAGAGGCAGGGCTGGGCTGTTACCAAAATTCAGGCCTGGGATTTAGAAGCACATGGGCTTATTTGCTGTGTGACAAATATGCTATGTGTTTATTTGCCCTTGGGTTATGGCTGACATTTATAGAATACAGACTGCTGGAAGGCAAATTCACACCACATTTAGAGGCTACATTGCTACTTGAATTGATCCACCTGGTGCCAAAATAATCTGCCCACATTGACTGCCGATTACTCCGGGCTACAGGCAAAGCCTATGGGTTACAGTAATAAGTGGCATAGGTGACATTAGAAATCATGCCTCCTGCGCCGCTGTGCCTCCTAGGCAAATGGAGGGTGGTTCGTAAGCCAAGTGGTTGAGCCATTTTAGGACAGAGGACAACTTCTGTTGGTCCAACTGAAGTCCTTTGTCGGAGACAATGTAGCCCGGGAACGGCAGACTGGACTGTTCGAAGACACCAAACTTGAGAAATGCATCTCAGAACCTGG
This sequence comes from Phyllomedusa bahiana, assembly GCA_025379985.1. Lineage (NCBI taxonomy): Eukaryota > Metazoa > Chordata > Amphibia > Anura > Hylidae > Phyllomedusa > Phyllomedusa bahiana. Next base: position 13,840 of record JAODAL010044747.1, on the reverse strand, counting down.
CGCATGTGGGTACAATGAGCCTCCAGACTAGGAGAGAAAGCGAGAATGTCGTCCAGATATACGACAACACATGAAGACAGAAGATCTCTGAAGATGTTGCTGACAAATTCATGGAAGACGGCTGGGGCATTACAGAGACCAATTGGCATCACCAAGTATTAAAAATTTATGTCATGGGTATTGAAGGCGGTCAAATTGTAAGCAGAACGAGAGCACCCGCAGCCCACCATGCAGACTGCGGCACCACTCTCTCTGGCGGTGTGCGTGGAGAAGAGACACGGGTGTTCCCGCGGCCTGTGACAATTGGTTATATACAATCAGAGGGTTAAAAATATTCTCAAAAAGTTGAGATACCTGAAGGAATAGTTTGCATCTAATTTAAAACCATTTTTTGCTTTATGTGCTGCAGAGCAGCTTTCTTTCATGTTAAGTTCAGAAATTCAGGTTATTTTGCATTTGAAATTAAAAAAATCATATTTTAAATTTTTTAACCTACTTTTAAACTTTTAAACCATTTCACATTTTTTTGTTTTACTAGCACTGTTTTAATGTAAAAAAATAAGATGAAACACTTGAGGTGGTCTAAAACTTTTCACCAGTGGTGTACTTTGAAAAAGTATCCAATGGGTACCACTGCAAGGCCATAGGGGTCTATAGGGATTTCTGATTGGTATATACTGTGTGTGCCGGACATAAAAGCATGGTTTACTACGTTTGTGTGTCCAAATCACATAGCGTACACAGCCCTGCTGTTGTTTTTTCAAGGTATCCTGATGGATAGCAGTAATGTAGCCTCAAAACATGATGAGTATGGGGCCTAAATTGTCAATTGTAGACCAAAGCAGTAAGTGACAATGTGTGGAATATGAAATTCTCTGCAGGCACAGCCCTATTTGTCCTAGAGACTTCATTGTTCTTCAGAGAACAATCATGTATATACTCCTCCTACTTCTTTACATTGGAATTCTTTATTGCATCTGCCATCTGAAACATTGAGATGTATTCCTAAGTGACATGCTAGACACCTTTCATACTGTTTAATAGTCTGTAAGTGGGTGCACTATTACAATGACAAAATGATGCAAGATGTAACCCCCATAAACTTAGGGGGACATGTCTGAATACTGTCTTGGTCTAATACTTTTCTTATTGCCCATAGCAACCAATCAGAGCGCCTTATTCATTTTTTCAGAGCTCTATATGAAATGAATGGGAACGCTGATTGGTTGATATGGGCAACAAGAAAAGTCTTAGACCAAGACAGTTTTCAGACATGTCCCCCTTAGAGTTTAAATTTGCTACCTAAATCTGATATATACACATATATCATTGCTTGTCAAAATGAATGTATACTAGGTCACTTGGTGTCTGGGATAAATGGTGAAATTTAACCCTAACATCCTATCTTCGGTCTGGAATCCGCGAATAATCATGGCAACTAATATTACCATCACTTGAAGATTACTTTTTATTAACAGTGGCAATATGCATGATGGAAGTAGTAATCTGAAACTCTCGGCACTGTGCTGATTCCTGTAATGATGTTAGTATATCTAGTTGTGTAAGTGGATGAAGTGAATTTAAGGCTGATGACATCCCTCACCATTTTCTGGCCACCTACTCAATTTTGCAATATAAGTGTAATAAATAAAACTCACGAACGGAAACCATGAGGTATTACAACTCCTAGCTTAAAGGGGTTTTGCCAAGAAGTGATTTCCTCACCTAACAGGCTGATTCTCTGATGTAAAAATCTTGAGAAAAGGGGGGGGGGGCCCCTTTTCGGTTTTGGGGGCCAAAAAAGGGGGAAATTTTTTTTTTTTTTTTAAAAAAAATTGGGGGGGGGCCCTTTTTTGGGGAATTTGGGGAAAGGGGGGGTTTTTTTTAAAAAAAAGGGGGGGGGGGGGGGGGGCCGGGGGGGGGTTTTTTTTTTAAAAAAAAAGGGGGGGAAAAAAAAAAAAAAAGGGGGTTTGAAGGGCAAGGGGGGTTTGGGAAAAAGGGGGGTTTTAAAACCCCCCCGGGGGGGGGAAAAAAAGGGGCCCCCTTTGGGGGGAAAAAGGGGGGGGGGGGGGGAAAAAATTTAAAAAAAAAAACCCTATTTTTTTTCCGGTTTTTTGGGGGGGAAAAATTTTTTGGGGGTTTTTTTTTAAAAAAGGGGAAAAGGCGGGGGGGAAATTTTTCCCCCCCAAATTTTTTTTGGGAATTTTTTTAAATTTTTTTGGGGGGAAAAAAAAAAAAAAATTTTTTTTTGGGGTTTTTTAAAATTTTTAAAAAATTTTAAAAAAAAAAAGGGGGGGAAAAAAAAAAAAGGGGGAAAAAGGGGGTTTCCACAAAAATTTTTAAAATTTCCCCCTTTTTTTCCCCGGGAAAAAAAAAATTTTTTTTGGGGAAAAAACCCCCCTTTTAAAAAAAAAAAATTTTTGGGGGGGCCCCCCCCCAAAAAATTTTTTGGGGCCCCCCGGGTTTTTTTTTAAAAGGGTTTTGGTTTTTTCCCCCCCTTTTTTTTCCTTTTAAAAAAAAGGGGGGGCCCCCCCTTTTTTTTAAATTTTGGGGGGGGGGGGAAAGGGGGGGGGGAAAAGGGGGGGTTTTTTTTCCCCCCTTTTTTAAAAAAAGGGTTTCCCTTTTAAAAAGGGAAAACCCTTTTTTCCCAACCCCTTAAAATTTTTCCCTCTGCCATCGGGAAAAAAAAAAACCCCAAACCCCGGGGGGTTTTTTGGGCCAAAAAAATTTTAAAAAAGGGGAAATTAAGGGCATCTTAGTCAGGCTGTAGCTCTCAAAGGCTACACTTTTTATAATCACATATATTTTGAAAATGTTAAAAATTCCCTTTTTTTAGGATCCCACTTTAACCTTAGATCGTGGAAAAACCCCTTTAAGCTTGTAATGAATAAACACTAATACATTGAGGTACGGCAAGTCCTAGCACAAGCTAGTAATTTAAAAATTTTAAAAATGGGGGCCTTTAATTTAAAAAGTTTAAACATAAATAACAACCCGAGGGGAAATAAAAAAAATTGCGTTGTCAACTCATGGTATTCTGTTGGTTTGGGAACCAAACCCAAGGTTTAAAGGGGTGTTTGGGACTTACCCAAAGTTATTTGTCTGATGGGGGAATGAATATTTAAAAAGAAAAGATGGGGGTGCACTTACTTGTGGGCTCTCCCATTTGGTGGCCTTTTCCCTTCCCTCTTCCCCTTTTTGCACCCAAAAAATATCATTGGTCATGTGTCAGGTACAGCCAATCACAGGCTACAGCTGTTTTATGGCACTGACGTCTTTGGGTGTTATTGGGTTTCAATTGCAAAAAGAACCCAAAGGGCCTACCCCAAAGTACAGTGAGATGAAAGGGGTGGGCCCCGGAACAGGTTTGAGGGAAACTTCTTTTTTTCGATTTTTATTCATGCCCTGTCAGACATACGAGCTTTTGTAAGTCCCTGAACATCCCTTTAAGTTTTTTTTTTACAAATCATGGACTCTTTCCAATGTAATTTTTTTCTTTTTTGGGAATTAAAAAAGGAAAAACTTTAAATTTAAAAAAGCAAAAAAAAATTTTCATTACCCCTTTAAATTTAATTTTCCCACACCCCTTATTGCAAATGTGTTTCAGATGCAGATCCCCCTCAATGGGGAAAAAAATGTTTAAACCCCGCATAGGTTTTTAAAAAAGGTTAGAAAAAAAGGGGCCGAAAAGGGAGTTTTTAAAGGGCATTAAAATGAGTGTTTTTAAGTGCGGGCTGAATGAATGAACCTGTTAAATTTAAACTGGAAAATTTGGGATACCTTTGCATAGTTAATTTATTCGCCTAAATTTTGGGGTCATAGCTTTTATTTCTTGGGATATTTTGAGCCCTAAATTTTGGGGAAAATTCAAGTGTGTTTGTGCCTGGCATATAATGTGCCTAATTTTGGTGTATTACAGTTAATTTATATAGAGAATAGGGCGTAACCAGTTATTTGGCACAAAATACACACAAAAAAATGGCGCAGCCCTAATGGGACATGTCACTCAAAGATTTTATTCTTAGTTAAAAAGGAATAATGCTCATTGTTCATATAATCTGGACACCAAGGGCAACATGTCCGAAAATTGGCATTGCCCCAGCAGTTTTTAGGCGCATTTAATCATTGTAAAGTGTGCCTGAAAGTACGATCCTCTCAAAAATCTGGCCTCTGGTATACCTTGATAGTAAACTTAAAGGGGCTGTCTCACTACAAGGTTTTCTTTTTATGTTAAAGATCTTGCAAAACAAGTCACTTTGCAATATGTGTCCATTAACAGTGTCCTACCTATTCTGAGATATCCCCTCTTGTATGGGCTGCATCAGCTCCTCAGGACACTATAGCTACAGACCTGTTCTATCTCTCCTGATAGGCTGTCAGCACTGGTTGCTATAGCTACAGACCTGGCTTCTACTGCAGCCGAGTGGAAGCCAGTAAACATGCCCCTGAATTCAAAGTGAAACCAAGAAAATAGTACTATGGTATGAATCAATGTAGCGAGACAACCCCTTTAAGCATTTGCTAGGACAGTGGTGTAGCTAGCCTTACCTTCTCCCAGGACAAAGATTTACTTTGCTGGCCAAGTCCTTTCTCTAAATACCATAACAAAATACAGTGTGGCTTGTTATACAGGCCGCTACCCACCAGCCAAATTAGTTATGACCTTGGTTAGTGGTTGATAACCCTTATAACATGTTCACTGTCATTTTTATAGAGTGCATGACATAACGGATATATTAAGTGCATTTGTTCTGCCACCTATTTGCATTAGAATACTAATAGTATTTTAAAACCCAAATGTATATATCTAAATCCTCCTTGCAACTGGCTTTATGACAAAGAACGAAAACCCTGACTATGCGTATGCGCAGACATTTCTTAGCTGATGAATACAGTTTAATAGAAAATTTGTCAATTTAATGCGGCAAGCTTTTGGCTTTATTTATTAGAATTAACTGTTATTCTATTAAGTACAGGCTACTAGCCTACCTTAACATTGATGCATACATTTAGTACATAGAGAATTTAAAGGGGTTGTCTCACTACATTGTTTCATATTATCTGAGTCCTGTTTTCTCGGTTTGATTTTGGAATTCAGGGGCGTATTTACTGGCTCTATTGGCCTGCAGTGAGGAGCTGCTGAGGACACCAGGTCTGTAGCTATAGCAACCAGCACTGGCAGCCTATCAGGAGAGTACAAACAGGTCTGTAGCTATAGCAACCAGCACTGGAAGCCTATCAGGAGAGTACAAACAGGTCTGTAACTATAGCGACCAGTGCTGGCAGCCTATCAGGAGAGATGGAACAGGTATGTAGCTATAGCGACCAGCACTGGCAGCCTATCAGGAGAGTACAAACAGGTCTGTAGCTATAGCGACCATTGCTGGCAGCCTATCAGGAGAGATGGAACAGGTCTGTAGCTATAGCAAACTGAGGAGCTGATGCAGCCTATTCATTAGGGGATATCTCAGAATAGGTAGGACAATGTTAAAAGGGTTTTTTCACTACATTGATTCATCTTACCTCAGTCCAGTTTTCTTGGTTTCATTTTGAATTCAGGGGCGTGTTTACTGGCTACTACAAGGCGGCAGTAGAAGCCAGGTCTGTAGCTATAGCAACCAGTGCTGGCAGCCTATCAGGAGAGATCAAACAGGTCTTTAGCTATAGTGACCTGAGGAGCTGATGCAGCCCATACAAGAGGGGATATCTATGAATAGGTAGGACACTATTAATGGACAAATATTGCCAAGTACTTGTTTTTGCAAGACCTTTAACATAAAAAGCAATCCTTGTAGTGACACAACCCCTTTCATGGACATATATTACAAAGTGAATTGTTTTTGCAAGATCTTTAACACAAAAAGCAATCCTTGTAGTGAGACAACCCCTTTAAGGTATTTGTGGACTATTTCATCATCTCGCAAATGGGTATGCATGTAATGTACGGTAATCTGCATAAAATGGGACTGTGATTCTTTTACTCTATTCAGGGTAATCAATAGTTTTATGTATGAATGAGTACCATATACTGGATTTTATTTACTTTTAGCGATGTTCTCCATGTGCCTGTGCATTCATCAATGAAACAGACCCTCAATTTGTAGCTTCTGTCTGCACTGGAATGCTTCCAAAATTATTTACTGGGATGTAGTCCAAAACAGTTTACTAACCTTGTTGTGATCATTTATATTGGTCTGTGTGATATCTTAGCACAGTAAATCACCCTGTATGTATTCATCTTATACAAGGAGGTTTTACATCTTTGTGGAGACTTCCTGAGAGGATCGAATGCTTCATCTTTAGCTATTTTTATCTTTTTTTAAAACATATATTTTTTTTTCTACAAATTAGCTTGAAAATCTTTGATAACGGACACCGTGATGTGTTATTTGTAGTGCATTTTCTATAACAAATTATTCTTTTTCAATTGTGAATGCAGAATGACAAATAAGGAACGATGAAAATCAAAATAGCAACATATAACTGCTATTCACATTTCAGTGCGCTTTCAGGTCTATAGATTGCCCTATGCATCACTCAGTCAAAAAAATTCTTGATATTCTCTTTAGAAATATAGGGATGAAGAAGTCCACAGCACACAAATGTAGATTTTGATTTTTGTATTGCAACAAGTTATATTTATGGATGTTATGTCCATAAAGTTTTAAAAAAAAGCGATGGTTTATAATAAACCTTAAAGGACTTGTCTCACTACAGGGAATGCTGCTTTTTATGTTAAAGATCTTGTGAAAACAAGTCACTTTGCAATATGTGTCCATTAACAGTGCCCTCCCTATTCCTGTATAGACCCGGACTGCCCTAGGGTCCTGGGGCCCGGGCCCCAGGGCGGCTGGATCACCGCGGGGGGGGGCCATTTTTTCCCCCCCGGCGGCCCCGGCCCCCGGGCGCCGGTCTGGGGTGCGCTACAGGGGCCGCAATGGTCGCTAAAGCGACCGGACCCCTGTAGCGGGGGCCCGACAGGCCCCACTCGCCACACGGCTGCAGGGCCCGGGTCACCGACCCAGCCATCAGCCATGACGGCTGCCGCCTGCACCCCGCGCGGTGCAAACAGCACCCGAGGCTGAACATCGGGGTTTTGACCCCGTTGTTCAGCTCCAGGAGGCCCGGGGCAGGCGCGCGATGTGATGGTTTTGCGCCCCCGCCCCGCGGCCCTGCGTTGCTGCCGGCGGCCTCCGGGGGAAGAAGAAGAAGAAGAAGCGAGACCTCAGGTTAGTTTGTTTTTTTTTTTTTTTTAAAACTCCCTACCTGTCTCCCTAATCAGCCCCCGTCTGTATATACCCACCCCCCTTGCCTATATACCAGCCCCCGTTCCCTATATATCAGCCCCGTCTGCCTATTTTCCCGGCCCCTGTTCCCTACAGTATAAAAACCAGCCCCCCTGCCTATTTCAGCCCCGTTGCCTTATACCACCCCGTCTGCCTACAGTATATACTACCCCCCGTCTGCCCTATTTTCCCGCCCCCGTCTAGCTTTTCCAGCCCCGTTGCTTTATAACACCCCTGTTGCTTTTTAAAGCCCCGTCGCTTTATACCAGCCCCCTGTCTGCCTATATACCACCCAATGTCTGCCTAATCCCGCCATTTTGTTAATCCCACCCCCTTGTCTGCCTTATACCAGCCCCTTCTGCCATATACCCCCCCTTTTGTCTAGCTTTTTTCCCAGCCCTGTCTGCCTAAAACTGCCCTGTTAGCTTTTTAATGCCCTCCCTAGCTATTCCCACCCCCCTGTCTGCCTAAAATACCAGCCCCCTGTTGCTATATACTGCCCTGTTAGTTATATACCAGCCCTGTTTGCCTATAAAACCACCCACTGTCTGCCCATATCCACCCCCTGTTGCTTATATACTCCCCGTTAGCTATTCCCCACCCCCTGTTAGTAATACCAGCCCCCTTCGCCTATATATAGCCCCCGTCGCCTATATACCAGGCCCCGTCTGCCTACAGTATTCCCAGCCCCGCTGCCTATATCCACCCCTGTTGCCTACAGTATATACTACCCCCCGCCCGCTTTACAGCCCCCGTCTCCCTATATACCACCCCCCGTCTGCTATTTTCCCAGCCCTGTTGTTTTATAACAAGCCCCTGTTCCCTATATTACCCCCCCCCTGCTGCCTTTTATCCACCCCCTGTTGCCTTATACCAGCCAATGTCGCCTATATACCAGCCACGGGTTTTGCCTATATACCGCCCCTGATGCCTTATACCACCCCCTATTGCCATTACCAAACCCCCTGTTGCTATATACCCCCCCCCTTTGTCTCCCTATTATGCCCTGTTAGCTATTTACTGCCCCTCCCTAGCTTTTACCACCCCTGTCTGCTATTACCGCCCCTGTCTGCCATATATGCCCTGTTAGTTATATACACCCCCTGTTGCCTATATACCAGCCATGTTGCCTATTCCCAGCCCCGTTGCTTATATACCCCCGTCTAGCTTATACCACCCCCCTGTCTAGCTATTACCCCCCCCCTGTTGCCCTATATATCCCCTGTCTGCTATATACCAGCCCTGTTAGCTATTACTGCCCTGCTAGCTATAAAATGCCTGTTTGCAATTACCACCCCCTTTGTCTGCTATTACCAGCCCTGTTAGCTATATATGGCTCTGTTGCTATATAGGGGCTCTGTCTAGCTATTACCAGCCCTTCTAGCGTTTATACTGCCTGTCAGCTTTTTCCACCCCCTGTCTAGCTTATATCCCCTGTTGGCTATTTACCAGCCCTGTCTAGCTATTCCACCCCTTTTTTTGTTTTATTCCTGCCCTGTCTAGCTATATTGCCCGTCTGCTATATGCCAGCCCTTCTAGCTATATCTGCCCTGTCTGCCTATATAACCACTCCGTCTGCCAAATTTTACTCCCCCTCTACCTTTTTTACCACCCCTTTTCTACCTTTTTTACCAGCCCTGTCTCCTATTTCCCAGCCTGTTGCCTATATATCCCCTGTCTCCCTATATTCACCCCTGCTGCTTATATCACCCCGTCTGCCTATATCCCTCCCCCTGTCTGCCTATATCCCTGCCCTGTCTCCCTTATATTCCCTGTCTATTTTTTACCGCCCTGTTCCCAATTTACCACCCCTGCCTACCTAAGTGGCCCTGTCTATATACTAGCCCTCCCTGGTACATAGGGCCCCTGCCTGCTTACTCGGGGCCCTGCTGACTTTCGGCCCCTAGTGGCAATTACTCCCCCTTGGCCTACCTGGTAAACTGGCCCTCATGGTAATTATAGCCTACCTGACTGATTATGGGGGCAGTAGTACCTGGTGTTACTGGGGGCAGTCCCAGCTCCTGGCTAGTTCGGGGGACCCCCAGCTAGGGTAGTTACTGGGGCAGCCTTTGATACCTGGTTTTTACAGGGGTAGGCCCTGTCTCCCTACCTAATGGGGGTTACGTATTTACAGCCATTATCTGACATTTTTTAATTTCTATTTTTGGGTCTAACATCGCTGTTTGGGGGGAATTGTGGGAAAGTGCTGGTAAAGAGAGTGTCTAAGATGTATTTGTGGAAAAATTTTACAGGGAGAGTAGTGACCATAGAAGAAGACACTGCATGCTGTCTGGACAGAGAAAGAAATGGAAGGGAAACGACTCATCGGGAAAGACAAATCTCGGGTTTGGGCAAAAGGAGAAGAAAAGGGAAGAAGACAACTCCCTCAGAGATGGGTCCCCGGTGAGTCCCTGCTGTCAGGGGTATTTTATTTCTGTTTTAAAAACAGTGCTGTATTCATTGAGGGCCCTGACTACTGGGGATGTGATTGGTTGTGGGTTTATGCTGGTGCTTTGTAGTGTCAGTGTGGGTAGTTCAGTTTTGGGCTTGTCCGGTTGAAATGCAAGTGCACACCTAAATCTGTGACGAGGGGTTTCTCTGACCACTGTTTCTTTTTTCTTGTGATTAGGGGGTTTCCTCGGACGGTTTTGGTGCATTTTTGAAAAGCGTTTTTTTGTGCGAAATGTACGCATTAAATGCTCTCCCTTTTTGCACAAAACCGCACCAAAAAACATAAAAAAAGCCAAAAACACATAAAAACGCCCAAAAAAAATAAAAAATGCACCAAAAAAATAAAAAATGCACCAAAAATGCTCCCTGTGAAAGCAACTTTATAGTGTAGTTTATTTTTGAAGTTTGGGGAGATGCCGGAACAAAGGGACATTTTGTAAGCGGATATTGTATGTGGGCTGCTGGGGGCTTAGTGCCAGGGTGATTTTTATTCCAGTCCGGCCCTGCTGATATCCCCTCTGGATAGGGTGATCAGCCCCTCAGGCACTATAGCTACGACCTGTTTGATTTTTCCTGTAGGCTGTCGTGGGTTGCTATAGCTACAGACCTGTTGTTCCCCAGCAGCTTGTCACTGAAGCCAGTAGTAGCCAGCAGGGAAAAAACCCGTAAAAAACGTCCCCAAAAAGAAAATGAGAAAAAGACTGAAGTGAAGAACGATTAGTGAACAAAAAAACCCCCTTTAAACAGGATTTTTCACTAGTGTTGGCGATTTTATCGGGCAAAGTTTAAATCGGCACAGTTTTTTTGGTGATCGGATTTTTTAGATCATGCGATAAATTTTGGTTTAAAAACTGTGCATACTATTAAGATCGCCCTTTTTCGGCGTTCCTGTAAATTTTGGCGGCCCGCAAATCAGATTACAGAAAGAGCAGGGTGAGATGTGTGTGCGAGTTTATGACGGGGTGTGTATGGTTGCATTGGCGGAAAAAAACATGATCGTTTTAATAAACAGCATTTTGTTCATCTCGTGTCTCTCGCATCAGGCGAAGGACGTGCGCTTGTTGTGTCCAAACAGCTCAGCGAAATTATTATATTTTTCAAGAGAAACCTTACTATTGTGTATCCTTACAAATTTAGTTAGATCAGAGATTGAAGATTTTATGTATTAGGAAGAGAATTTTAAAGAGCATCTATGCGTAAAATACGGGGGGAGCAAAGGGAGGACCCCCGGGGGGGAAAAAAAAGACAGCTCTTTAAGAAAACTGGATAAATACACCAAGATTAGTGTAGACATTGCATGCAATAGCTTTTTTTTAACGTTTTCTATTGAATATTTCCTGGATATTGGGCAGCCGAACTTATAGGATACACATTTTTCTAGTAACTGCAGGTTCTTTGTTAGGTGCAAAAACTCACTTTTATTATCAGTTACTTTCATTTTGGGTTTTTATTTTTCATTTTGCCCAATTCACCTTTGTTAAAATATTTACCTTGCACTTAAAATTTTAATCCAGCAATTTTATGGTCCCCCAGGTGAATTGAAAAGTGCCAAAAAAAATCTTGTATTATAGAATATATAAAAAGTACGTGGTTTTTTTACTTTGGCGCACTACAGCTTTGTTCATTGAGGGGAGCTTGCATTAAATCTGAATCCAGCAATTTTATAGTCACCACAGGTGAATTGATAGGTGCCAAAAAATACTTGTATTATCGAATACATTTCAGATAGTGTTTTTTTTGACTTTGGCGCAGGCCAGCTTTGTTGATAGATCTACTTTGCATTTAAAATTTGAATCCAGCAATTTTGTAGTCACCACAGGTGAATTGATAGGTGCCAAAAATACCTTTTATTATCGAATACATTTCAGATACGTATTTTTTCACTTTGGCGCAGGCCAGCTTTGTTGTAGATCTATTTTGCAGTTAAATTTGAATACAGCCAATTTGATGGGTCACCCACAGGTGAATTGATAGGTGCCAAAAATAATTGGTATTTTTCCCGAATACATTTCAGATACGTGTTTTTTCACTTTGGCGCAGGCCAGCTTTGTTGATAGATCTACTTTGCAGTTATATTTGAATCCAGCAATTTTGTTTTGATTTGAGGGTTTTGAGAATAGCTGTGATTGCCGTTCTTTTAATAAGAGACTTTCAAAACTCTTCCATACCTTTCAAATTTTTATATTTCTGAACAGGGGGAGCGAAATTCAGATGGTAAGCGAGAAAAGAGGGGGGTAGGACATGGAGGTAGAGATACAAAGAGAAGGTGCTCCTTCCAGTGCTGACGACAACATGCATGCCAGGGATCGTCAGTTGCAGGACCGTCAGGCCTGTCATCGCGGGGTTTCAGGGCCCTGGGAATCAAAGTAACGAACAGCGTCGCCAAACTGACCAACAGTGGGTAATGCAACCTGCATCCAGCAGTCCTTACCTCCTCGCCCTCCAGTCACGGCCACAAATGTGTCATCAGCATCACCAGCATCTGTCCAACATGAAACAGCCCCAAATGTCAACTCGTGTACCCACCACTGTGGATAATCCATTTTCTGAAGGACCTCTTTGATTTACAAAATGCAGTTGGGGTCAGAAGGCATTTTTAAAAAGATCAAGAGGCCAAAGAGGATGATTTTCTCTGCTTGACGCCCAGTTACTAAAGCCATCAGAGGAGGAGAAGGAAGCCGGTCAATCGGCAAAATCCGGCGGGGGCGGCAACGCCTTGCAGCCCCTCTTGCTTGTACCCCGCGCTCCTGGTGCAAAATGTCAGGGAGGAAAGGGTCCCCTGTGTTGATGATGATGATGACGACATTGGGACCCAACGTGGTCTTTTCAGAAAGAATTTGCTTGCGAGGGGTTCATCATGGACAAGGAGGAAGCGATGGGGTAGTGTCGTAGGGGTTTCCGCTCAAAAAGGGAGAGGGGGGCGCAGAAGTCTGCTGATAGGGGATTCCGCCAGCCCCCGGTCAGCGAAAACCCGCCCCTTTGCTTATCGCCGTCAAAAAGGCCCGGGACCTCTAAGCCGGGGCCCTTTTTTGAGAAAGCCTCTGTTTACCCAGCGAGTCATATGACGCCTTTGCCGTAAACACATAAGTAGGGGAAAGAACCTTGGTGGTTAACCCCCACCAAATGTCTAGTCACTGCAGCGAAGCATGAGTTGAAAGGAGGAACATTGGGGAAAAAAGGCCGACAAAGCCGGGCCTCCCAACCCTGTCAACCCTTTTCTCCCCCTCCTCCTTCCCCCGCCACCACCCGTGTTCCAGCTGCCCCTGTTCTCAGGTCTGTCGGGGGTCAGCCTCCGTTCGCCCCCACCGTGCCCGAAATAAACCCCGCACACCAGAGACCCTCCTACCCCCTTCTCCTTCCCCCCAGTTTGACGACCTGCCGCCGTTTTTTTTTTTTTTAAAAGGCCGTCTGCAGAGCCTTTGTTTCCCGGTTTTTGGGGCGAAGAAAAAAATTTAACCCCAAAACCCCCCAAAGCCAAAAGCCTGAATGTCGGCTTGCCAGGCTTTTTGGGCCCTTTGGAAAAAGTTGCCTTTCCCTCTGGTTTGGACACGTGGGGTTCCCCCACGTCATGGCCCCTTGCCCCGCCCCCCAAAACCAGATGCCGAGCAGGCATTTTTTTGCAGAAAGCCCTCCCTGCCCTGGCCAGCCCCGTGTCATGTAAATTTCAAGGCCCTTGTCTGCATCTGTGGCCGGAAAAGCCATCTGACCCCCGACACATGACTACTAAAGCACGGCCAAGGCCGCTATTTTCTCTGTTTACGCTCACTGGGTGAGCGGATGGATGTCTCGGGGTGGCTGTGGCTCTAGGGCCCCGGGGACGCTCTTTTAAAAACCGCAGGGAGGGGGCAGGGTTCTTTCCCCCAAAGGGCTCTGGTGGGATCACGTGCCCCGGAAACCCGGGTGTTGAAATTAATCTGTTTGGAGACGTCACACACAGGTCAGGGTGGGGGACGGGTTCCCCAACGAGAAGAGCGCTGGTGGGTGCCAAAAAACTTGGCCAGGGAAGGTGGTGTGCGATAAGGGCGGAATTGCTGGCCCCCCTTAAGATCAGTAAGTGGGCCATGCCTTGCCTGGACATGTCATGAACCTTTTTGTCCAAAAAA
>JAODAL010044746.1:0-32574 GCA_025379985.1 Phyllomedusa bahiana | reverse complement strand
GAATTCTTGGAATTTAAACTGGGTTGGAACGAAGTCGAACTTTTGGGGTTTTTGGTGAAAGTAGTGTGCTTTTGATTGATAAATGGCTGCGAGACATGGCGTACATGGGGCAAAGCACTCTGGGAGGAAGAAGGGCATATGCCTGCATGACATGTGCAGAGATGAAGCCAATCAGAGACCGGCGGGATTCTGTGACGTCACCGCACTATATAAGACCGAGCGCGCCGCTGGGAGCTCACACTCCTCTCACTGTACTGATAGGGAAGGTGCTGCTGCGGGTGATAGCGCTTTCTGAAGAACTGATTTTTACACAGCGATTTTTGTGGGGTGTCTCAGCTTGTCTCAGAGACTGTTCTCTGAATGTTCTATTTCTGATTTTTTTGGTAGGCTGAATTCCAGCAAGGCTAATTCAAATCCAGTATCTCTTTTGTTGTTCATAAAGAAAACACGACAATGACAACCACTATTTTTGCTGCTAATTCTATTGCGCAATTTACATCCAGGGGTTAATTAGGTTGTTTGCTGGTGTGCTGACAAAATAAACCGTTTTTTCAACGCCAAATATATATATTTTTTTTTGGTTGGCTAATTAACATGCAAAGGTAATTACAACTGTATCTCTTGTTGTGTGGCGTAGAAAACACGCAATTGTAACACGCTACTAGTTTGTGCGGCTCAATTCTATTGCGCAATTTACATCCAGGGGTTAATTAAGCGTTGTTTTGCTGGTGTGCTGACAAAAATAAACCGTCTTTTTCAACGCCAAATATATATATTTTTTTTTGGTAGCCTAATTCACAAGCAAAGGCTAATTACAACTGTATCTCTTGTTGTGTGGCGTAGAAAACACGCAATTGTAACACGCTACAAAGCTACTAGTTTGTGCGGCTCAATTCTTTGGCGCAATTTACATCCAGGGGTTAATTAAGCGTTGTTTTGCTGGTGTGCTGACAAAAATAAACCGTCTTTTTCAACGCCAAATATATATATTTTTTTTTGGTAGCCTAATTCACAAGCAAAGGCTAATTACAACTGTATCTCTTGTTGTGTGGCGTAGAAAACACGCAATTGTAACACGCTACTAGTTTGTGCGGCTCAATTCTTTGGCGCAATTTACATCCAGGGGTTAATTAAGCGTTGTTTTGCTGGTGTGCTGACAAAAATAAACCGTCTTTTTCAACGCCAAATATATATATATTTTTTTGGTAGCCTAATTCACAAGCAAAGGCTAATTACAACTGTATCTCTTGTTGTGTGGCGTAGAAAACACGCATGTAAACAGCTCTAAGTTGGGGCTCAATTCTTTGCGCATTTACATCAGGGTTAATTAGCGTTGTTTTGCTGGTGGTGCTGACAAAATAACTCTTTTCAACGCATATATATATTTTTTGGTGCCTAATTCACAAGGCAAAAGCATTACACGTACATTTGTCGGCATGGGTTAATTTAAAAAAGCGTTGTTTTGCTGGTGTGCTGACAAAATAAACGTCCTTTTCAACGCCAAATATATATATTTTTTTTTGGTAGCCTAATTCACAAGCAAAGGCTAATTACAACTGTATCTCTTGTTGTGTGGCGTAGAAAACACGCAATTGTAACACGCTACTATTTTTGTGCGGCTCAATTCTTTGGCGCAATTTACATCCAGGGGTTAATTAAGCGTTGTTTTGCTGGTGTGCTGACAAAAATAAACCGTCTTTTTCAACGCCAAATATATATATATTTTTTTGGTAGCCTAATTCAAAAGCAAAGGCTAATTACAACTGTATCTGTTGTTGTGTGGCGTTGGACAAACACGCAAATAGTAAACACGCTACTAGTCTTGTGCGGGGCTCTTTCTTTGGAGCATTTACTTCACAGGGGTATAAGCGTTGTTTTGCTGGTAGTTGCTGACAAAAAATAAACCGTCTTTTTCAAACAGCAGAATTATATTTTTTTTTGGTAGCCTTAATTTACAAGCATAGGATATCTAAACTGTAATCTCTTGTTGTGTGGCGTAGAAAACAGCATTTGTAACACGCTACAAAGTACTGTTTGTGCGGCTCAATTCTTTGGCGCATTTACATCCAGGGGTTAATTAAAGCGTTGTTTTTGCTGGTGTGCTGACTAACAACAATAAACCCGATCTTTTCAATGGCCAAATATATTATATATATTTTTGGTAGCCTAAAATTTCACAAGCAAAGGTAAATACAACTGTATCTCTTGTTGTGTGGCGTAGAAAATACACGCATTGTAAACACGCTACTAGTTGTGCGGCTTCATTCTTGCGCAATTTACATCAGGGGTTAATAAGCGTTGTTTTGTGCTGTGCTGGACAAAATATAACGTCTTTTTTCACGCCAACTATATATATATTTTTTTGGTAGCCATAATTCCAACGGCAAAGGCTAATTACAAACTGTATATTCTTGTTGTGTGGCCGTAGAAAACACGCAATTGTACACGCTACAATGCTAATAGTTTGTGGTGGCTTTCCCCCCCAAAATTCCTATTGCGCAATTTTACATCAAGGGGTTAATTAAGCGTGGTCTTTGCTGCTGTGCTGACAAAAATAAACCGTTTTTTCAACGCCCAACAATATATATATTTTTTTTTGGTAGCCCTAATTACAAAGCAAAGGCTAAATACACACTGTATCTCTTGTTGTGTGGCGTAGAAAACACGCATTGTAACTCGCCTTAGTTTGTGCGGCTCAATTCTATTGCGCAATCTTTCTTCCAGGGGTTAATTAAGCGTTGTTTTGACTGCTGTGTGACAAAATAAAACCGTCTTTTTCACACGAAATAATTTACATTTTTCTTGTAGATAATTTTTTTTTTTTTTTTTTTTTACAACAAGGAAGGTTAATTAAGCCTGTCCGTGTGGCTTTTACATTTAGTAAACCACCACATTGTTGTAAACGACACATACAAGTAAATTTTTCCTGGCCATTTGTGGAGCGCAATTTATATCCAAGGGTTACCCAAGCTTGTTACTGGGTTCATTTGGAGTCAAAAACAGGGTGTATATTTATCATATACAGATAGCTTCATCAAACAGTGTCTGTACATTTTAGAACAATCAGTATGTCAGACAGAGAGGTGGCAGGCTCTGCAACTGCGAGTGGCAGTGGCACAATCATTTCTGAAACGGGCCCAGGTCGCAGCACAGCTAGGGGACGTCGCAGCAGGGGTCACTCGGTGAGGCCACAACTGCCGCTGTCATCTAGCGGCCGTGTGTTTTTCAGCAACCCAAGGGTTCTTGATTGGTTGACTAGGTCATCCTCTTCCTCCCAGATGACATCTGACAACCCCAGCCAAGAGTCGGTGGGAACCTCAGACACAACACTTAGTTGGCATGGCCCGGGAGCGGGTCAGCGGCCCTCACCTGTCCTCAGCCCGCCTCTGTCCCATCCAGTTCCCTCAGCCAGGGATCTACTATGTGGTCTGGGCTCAGCGCCACTATATAGCGAGGATGAACAATTTGAGGAGGGCAGTCAGCAGCTACGTGGCAGCGAAGAAATGGGGCCAATATCCCCAGCTTCTTGCAGTAGGCGGCAAAGTATAGATGTGGAGAGTGGCATGGGAGGTCATGTGGTGAGAGGTCAGCCTCGGCTTAACAAGACCGGTGATGAGGACAGTAGTGACGATTAAACACAAATAGATGATGATGTAGCCGACCGCACTTGGGAGCCGGGTGAAGCAAGGGCTTCATCATCGTCAGGAGAAGAGGGCGTCAAGCTTGCGACGCGTCAGGCAGCGGCGCAGCAGCAAGTGGGTTGTGTGGCCGTGTAGTCAGCAGCGGGTGTAGAGCAGTGTGGAGGTCGGGTGCAAGCGGCCACGGGGTAGAAAACCCGTCGCAGGTCTCCAAGACAGTAGGCGGCACAGGGCTCAGCGAGGCAGCGGCGAGCAGTAGTCACTCAGAGTGCGGAGCAGTGGCAAGGTAAAATCAGCTACCTCGGCGGTGTGATGTGGCAGTTCTTTGCTAAGACACCGAGGAGCCGAATATGGGTATATGTAGATCTGTGGGCAGAAAGTGAAGCGTGGCAGGGAGCTAAGTTGGCACAACGGCCCACACAGTTGACCGTCTAACACATTTGCAGCGCTTCACCATCCGGTGGCACTTGCACGAGAACAAGTCAGAGCATCCGCATGGCTCGAGTATAAGGATGAGTACATCCTTGCCGCATGCAGCGAGCAGCAGCGGCCACAGTGCACCGGCATGCCATTTCAGCTGTCTAGGCTCACCACCCTCTGCAGAGGCAGCTTACCCTTTACTCTATTGACATCCTCAGTAGTCGATAATGCTCGGTCCAGATGCTCCTGCTCCTCGCTACTCATGGCGCCAGCAGTCGTTCGAGAGGCGATTGTAAAGAGACAACAGTTATGCGTCCAACCATCCTAAGGTGCAGCAGCTGACCCGTTGCTCCTGTCCAAGTTGTTGGTACTGCAGTCCCTCCCTTTCCAAAATGTGGGTGCTCATGCACCATTCAGAGACACTAATGGGCTTGTGCGAGGGCCGAGATGGAGGAGTTCCAAGCCGTAATTTCTTTGTTCAAAAAGGCAGTACCAGCACTTCATAAATATGTAGACAGAAAGTGGTCAGTTCCTTGAGCTTATCGGTTTGTTCCAGGTACACGGCAGCGCGGACGTATGGAGCTGTAACTCCGGTTCCAGGGCCAGTACATGTCCTTTACCGGCCCACTGGGTGAATGTGCTTCCTGCCAGGCACACCTAAACTTGCGACAGGGAGACGCCTGCTTTCTCCTCCACGTTGTCAAACTGACTGCTCGTCTGCGCCAATGTCCGCCTCCTCCACCTCCACAACCACCACCTTATCAGCTCCACAGTACTGCTCCATATTACCACATGTGTAAGGGCACAAGCGGTGTCACGCAGTTTACACCTAGGCTTGCCTAGCGCGAACGAAGTCACACAGAGGGGAAGGAATGCTCCGCGTCATGCAAGCAAGAATCGATGTGTGGCTTTCATCCGCGCAACTGCAATCGGAAACCATGGTCTGACGGATCAATGGGAGGAAACATTGGTGTCCGGCTGCACCTGAGGAGGGTTATGGTCCATGCGCCCTGCATGGCGCACTGATGTTCAATTGTGTTTTAAAAAGTTCCTGAAGTCTTTCCACCGATCTTCGGAACATCTGAAAATGTCAGGGAAACTGTGCATGCACTTTATCAATTCGTACAAGCCAGGAACAACCTCCTCGAGGTTGCAGCGGCAGAAACGGCCTCCCCAACACGCTTCTGATATGCGATGTTTCCACCCGTCTGGAATTCCTGCCTGCACATGTGGTGGACCGACTGTATGAACAGAGAAAGGCCATTAACGATTTTTTTGATGATCCAGGCAGACAGAAGTACCTCCCCTGTGTAACTTTGATGTCGCAGATGGCCAGGCTCATGCGTGTACCTGCGTTTGTTGAAGGCCATTCGAGGAGGCCACGTTATTTGTCAGTCGCCAGGACTTACGGGATGAATAAACGTCATTCACTGCTTCATGTCCTGGAAACAGATGCTGAAAAATCTGTTGGGCAGGGGACTGGAGATGTGGCGACTCATCTCGTTCGGCCACATGAGTCCGCGTCGGGACTGAAATGGAGGAGGAGAGGAGGGAGGAGGACATTGGAGAGAAGCATTGTCTGGTCGTGAAATGAGTGGATTTGTCTACCAGGTGACAATGAGCGAGGAGCAGGAGAGCAGTGGAGGAGGTGGATGGAGATGAGGAGAAGACGAGGCAGATGACTCCAAGCACGTGGCAGTATACAGGTGGAAATGGAGGTCAGGGAAGCCCTCGGAGTCCTTGTGAGATGTCCCCGCGATCAGCATGCTTATTTTTGCCCTTGGCTAGTGACAGCGGCGGCCGAATAGTCTGATCCGGCAGGAGGGATGACTTCTGGCTCTCCACCCTATTGGACCCTCGCTATCCGGCCAAAATGGGAGCCTTTTTCCAGCTATTGGAGGGGAAGACAAACTCAAATACTATAGGGAAATCCTCCGTAATCGTTGGTCCGCTGCATATGCTGCGGCATCGTCCCTCCTCTGACAGGTTGGACCGGGGGGTTCCTTCAGGGCTCACGTTATTACGCCGCGGCTGACTGGGGGGGAAGGTGGGGGGGTGGTAGGAAGCGGCAGTACCAGCTCCATCAGCAGTAACTAAGATCTGGAGTCAATAAATGAGCAGCTTCCTTCACCCGCCTAGTGAGGAAGGGGCATCACCAGCACAGCAGCAGCAGCAGGACATGGAGCATTCCCTGAAACCAACAGGTTGTGGCCTACTTGGACAGCCACTCTGCACCCCAGTTAGAGATCCGCTGGACTATGGTAGCCCAAACTGGATGTGTGGCCGCACCTTGCCGAGTTAGCAGTGGAGAAGCTGTCCTGCCCGGCCAGTAGTGTTGCATCAGAGAGGGTGTTCAGTGCGGCGGGGGCATCGTTACCCCAGGAGAACCCGCTTGTCCAACGGGAAAATGTGAAGACTGACCTTTGTCAAGATGGTATCAGGCGTGGATCGGCCAAAGGATTTCCACACACCAATGCCTTAGGCGTCAGTCTGGGTTCAAACTTACCTGCCTAAGCCACCTATTTGATGCGCCCACCCGCCTGATGCCACACATCTGCAGCATAGTTTTCTCCATCTGGACTAACCAGTCTTTACAGGGACTGGTATTGCCACCACCTCAACACTCTATCATTTGTATGCCACTCTATGTGCTCAAGCTGTTGCTGCTGTTGCTGTTGCCGTGACATCCACACTGTGTCATTGTGCCACTATGCGGCCCCTGGTACTGTTTTTGCCACCTTCCAGAATGTCATCTGGGCACTCTATGACCTCATGCTGTTGCTCCTGTCATCACCTCCACTCTCTGTCCATTTGTGCACCTGCCTGACCTCATGCTGGCTGCCGCCCGTGACCTCCGCTCTCAAGTCATTGTGCCGGCTCTGTGGCCTAATTACTATTTTGCCCACTGCAGAATTGTTAATTGTGCATCTTGACACCTCTTGCTGTTGCTCTGTCATAACACTCCACTCACTGTCATTGTGCCACTGCCTGACCTCATGCTTTCAGAGTTGTTGGCATCGAAGGATTCGATGTCCCATAATGAGATTATATCTTCAACGCACACCCGCTCTCTGTCTCATTGTGCGCTATGTGGCCCTAATATATTATGTCACCTGCAGATGTCATTTGCCACTCTCTGACTCATGCTGTTGCTCCTGTCATCACCTCCACTCTCTGTTCATTGTGCCATGCTGCCTCATGCTTGCTGCCGCCGTGACCTCGCTCTCAGCATTGTGCCGCTCTGTGGCCTAATACTATTTTGCCCCTGACAGGAATGTCATTGTGCCACCTCTGACCTCAATGCTGTTGCTCTGTTCATCACCATGCACTCTCTGTCATTGTACACTGCCTGACCTCATTGTGCTGCCGCGCTGCCTCCGCTCTGCAGTCATTGTGACGCTCTGTGGCCTAATACTATTTTGCCACCTGCAGAATGTCATTGTGCCACTCTCTGACCTCATGCTGTTGCTCCTGTCATCACCTCCACTCTTGTCATTGTGCCACTGCTGCCTGACCTCATGCTGCTGCCGCCGTGACCTACCGCTCTCACACTGTCATTGTGCCGCTCTGTGGCTCTAATTACTATTTTGCCACTGCAGAAATGTCATTGTGCCTCTCTCGGTCCTCATTGCTGTTGCTCGTCTGTCATCACCTCCACTCTCTGTCATTGTGCCACTGCCTGACCTCATGGTGCTGCCGCCTCGTGAAACTCCGCTCTCAGTTCAATTGTGCGCTTCTGAGGCCTAATACTATTTTGCCACCTGAAGAATGTCATTGTGCCACTCTCTGACCTCATGATGCTGTGTGACTCCTGTCGTGGCCCTCCACCACTGTGTCAATTGTGCCACTGTCTGACCTCATGCTGCTGATGTGGCTGCTGCCGTGCCCTCCCTCTGGTGGCCTACTCCTGTTTTTGCCACTCCAGAACCTCTAAATTGCTATATCTTTGTCATTGTGCCACTGTATGACCTCATACTGCTGCCGCCGTGACCTCCACACTGTATCATTGTGCCACTCTGTGGCCTAATACTGTTTTGCCACCTCCAGATGCCATTGTGCACTGTCTCGACCTCATACTGCTGCCGCCGGTGACCTCCCCACTGTGTGATGTGTGCCCCACTCTGTGCCCTCAATACTGTTTTCTGCCTCATAATGTCATTGTGCCACTGTCTTACCTCATACTGCTGCCGCCGTGACCTCCACAATGTATCATTGTGCCACTCTTTGGCCTAATACTTTTTTGCCGCCTCCATAATGTCATTTGTGCCATGTCTGAACCTCATACTGCTGCCGCCGTGACACCCACACTGTATTCATCGCGCGTCGCCACTCACTCGCGGCCTAATTACGTTTTTGCCGCACCCTCCATAATGTCATTGTGCCACTGATCTGACCTCATTACTGCTGACCGCCGGACCTCCACACTGTATCATTGTGTGCCACTCTGTGGCCTAATACTGTTTTGCGCCGCCTGAATGTTCATTGTGCACTGCCTGACCTCATGCTGCTCGTGGCTGCCGCCGTCACACTCCACACTCTGTCACTAATGTTGCCACCTGAGCTCTCAGCTTGTTTTTTTCCAGCTTTCGCTATCATGACTTTATCAGGCTACTTCCCGGCTTGAGTTTTGTGGTCAGTTTTGCCTCTTAAGTGCACCAGGGAATTTTATCGTGAAGCGAATTCTAAGAGGCGGCGGCAGTCGATTGTGGCGTGTCATACTAAAACTCACAACATTTGTATGAAGACCAAAATCAAGCGCCCTCTGCATATTAAGCATGGCACAAACGTTCATACGCACCTGCACGCTCTGGGAAAGCCTGGAATAGCTGTTTTTAACGTGATTCGTCCGAAGTAATTAGGACCGATACGATTTTGTCGGAAAATTCGGCGAAGTGACGAACAATTTTTGAGAAATTAGGCCATCTCTAGTTATACCTGAGCTGGTGTCTGACCTCTATGTGGTCTCTATATGGCTGTGTTGTAGATTATGCTTGAGCTGGTGTCTAAGCTCTATGTGGTCTCTATATGGCGGTGTTGTAGGTTATACCTGAGCTAGTGTCTGACCTCTATGTGGTCTCTATATGGAGTGTTGAAAGGTTATACCTGAGCTAGTGTCTGACCACTATGTGGTCTCTATATGGCGGTGTTGTAGGTTATACCTGAGCTGGTGTCTGACCTCTATGTGGTCTCTATATGGTGGTGTTGAATGTTATACCTGAGCTGATGTCTGACCTCTATGTGGTTTCTATATGGCGGTGTTGTATGATAAACCTGAGTTGGTGTCTAACCACTATGTGGTTTCTATATGGTGGTGTTGTAGGTTATACCTCAGCTGGTGTCTGACCACTATGTGTTCTCTATATGGTTGTTTTGTATGTTTTTCATTAGTTGGTGTCTGAGATCTATGTGGTCTCTATATGGTGGTGTTGTAGGTTATACCTCAGCTGGTGTCTGACCTCTATGTGGTCTCTATATGGTGGTGTTGTATGTTATACCTGAGCTGGTGTCTGACCTCTATGTGGTCTCTATATGGTGTTGTTGTAGGTTATACCTCAGCTGGTGTCTGACCTCTATGTGGTTTCTATATGGCTGTGTTGTAGGTTATACCTGAGCTGGTGTCTGACCTCTATGAGGTCTCTATATGGCAGTGTTGTAGGTTATACCTGAGCTGGTGTCTGACCTCTATGTGGCCCTCATTTTGGTGGTGTTGTAGGTTATACCTGAGCTGGTGTCTGACCACTCTGTGGTCTCTATATGGCTGTGTTGTAGATTATGCTTGAGCTGGTGTCTGACCTCTATGAGGTCTCTATATGGCAGTGTTGTATGTTATACCTGAACTGGTGTCTGACCTCTATGTGGTCTCTATATGGTGGTGTTGTAGATTATACCTGAGCTGGTGTCCCATGTGGCCTCTATATGATAGTGTTGTAGGATATACCTGAGCTGGTGTCTGACCACTATGTGGTCTCTATATGATGGTGTTGTAGGTTATATAGCGGCGAGTATAGTGGCAGAGTAAACGTGTCCCTGATAATAAAAGTGAGGGAACATCTGACCCTGTGATAGGAATTACACTTCTACTTTCTTGCTGGTGTTTATTTTAGAAGGTGGTGAGGTGCGTGACCAAGGGAAACGTGGAGGGGATATTGTATGTGTGCCGGTGGGGGGGGGGGAGGATATGGATGAAGCTACTTAGCCCTGTTTCTATGATATGTTAGACTGACAAATGTGTGACTACATTGTACTACACAATACAGTTCTGTTTTGCACACTGTATTATGTGGTAAAATGGGCGCATTTATGTCCGAGAGGCCGGTAATATTTTCATGTACAGTAGGGTGGGCCCCCCAAGATCAACTCCCCTGTGGGCCCCAGACTCCCCAATCCGACACTGTACACTCTGCACCCCATCTTGAAAGAAAAAAAAAACAGAAATGTAGATATTTTTGCAAATTTATTAAACAAGGAAAACTGATATCATATGATCTTAAGTTTTCAGACCCTTTGCTCAGTATTGAGTAGAAGCACCCTTTTGAGCTAGTACAGCCATGAGTCTTCTTGGGAATGATTCAACAAGTTTTTTACACCTGGATTTGGGGATCCTCTGCCATGCATCCTTGAAGATTCTCTCCAGTTCCCTCAGGTTGGATGGTAAACGTTGCTGGACAGCCATTTTCAAGTCTCTCAAGAGATGCTCAATTAGGTTTAGGTCAGGGCTCTGGCTGGGCCAGTCAAGAATGGGCACAAAATTGATCTGAAGCCACTGCTTTGTTATTTTAATTGTGTGCTTAGGGTCATTGTCTTGTTGGAAGATGAATCTTCATCCCAGGGGCGTTGCTAGGGTCCCAAAACATCCGGGGCCCGGGCCCTCTGTTATTGTTTGCTCAGTAGGGTTGCATTCACATAGCAATTTTTACACCACATCGTGAACTGTGGCATGTATTTTTACAGAGAAAAAAACGTATGTTGGTGTCGCTAATTTTACACGCATTCCACATTGTCCTGTCCATCCCCTCAGCAGTCACTGTACAATGAAAATCAGCACTGACAATTTAAAAAAAAAAAGAAGTCTCACAATACTAAGAGCCAGCAAAATACTACTACTTTAACCATTAAGAGTCAAGGACCTTATGTATGAAAACTGTCTTGGGCTAAGATTTTTTTTGTTGCCCATAGCAACCAATCAGAGCTCTTAGCAACAAATAAGAGCCAATAGCAACCAATCAGAGCTCATAGCGACCAATCAGAGCTCAGCTTTACTTTTCCGTATTCCTATATGAAAAGAAAGCTGATCTCTGCTTGGTTGCTATAGGCAACAAAGACAGTTTAACTGCTAGACAGTTTTCATACATAACGACCAGCATTACCCACAAAATGCAATTTTGGAGTTTTGGAATTTTTTGTCTAGTAAGGTGTTTACTGTATGGGATACATGATGTTATATTTTAATAGATCAGACTTTTATGAACACAGTGATGGCAGTTATGTGTAACTGTTTTTATTTGTAAAATGACAAAAAGGGTTGTATGAATTCAATCTTTAATATTTCTTATTATCTTTTATATAACTTTTTTTTAAACTTAACATTTAGTCCCCTAGGGTACATCACAACTAAGGGATGCGATTGTCAGTACACTGCTCTGCCAAAAAATATATATATATATATATATATATATATTATATATATATATATATAATATTATAATATTATATATAATATGCAGAAGGGTGTACAAAAATGGAATATACATATATGGTGCTGACCTACAGAGCCCATCATTCTCATACTGACCCACAGAGCCCATCATACTCATACTGACCCACAGGGCTCATCATTGTCATACTGACCCACAAAGCCCATCATTCTCATACTGACCCACAAAGCCCATCATTCTCATACTGACCCACAGGGCAGGGCTCATCGTTGTCATACTGACCCACAGGGCTCATCGTTGTCATACTGACCCACAGGGCTCATCGTTCCCATACTGACCCACAGGGCTCATCGTTCCCATACTGACCCACAGGGCTCATCGTTGTCATACTGACCCACAGGGCTCATCGTTGTCATACTGACCCACAGGGCTCATCGTTGTCATACTGACCCACAGGGCTCATCATTGTCATACTGACCCACAGGGCTCATCATTGTCATACTGACCCACAGGGCTCATCATTCTCATACTGACCCACAGAGCTGACAGTCTGATCAGCACCATATATGCATTATACATATATAATGCTGACCAAAAAGCTGATCCACAGAGCTGATTTTCTGCAGTTGTATTTATCAACTTTGTGGGTCAGCATTATATATGCATAATGCATATATAATGCTGATAACAGACATGACAGACTGTCAGTTCTGTGGGTCAGTATCCACAGAACTGATAATCTGTCTGTAGTTATCTTCACCCCCAAACATATATAAGACATATACCTTCAAATATTGCTGCTGGCTGCTCTGTGCTGCTCGGCACTGCACTTACTGAGTAGGAGGAGAGAGAGAGAGCCGTTTGGGTGGCAAGGGCTTACTGCAGCTTAACTCCTCCTCCTCCACAGGAAGAAGCCCCAGCAGCAGCCGGCAGTGTGAAGTAGGTGGGGACAGGGCCAGGGATTGGGAGAGGCAGTGATTACGCTGCTCTCCTGTTCCCTGCGCAGCATCACAGGAGTCTGCAGCCGCGGAGCTAGAGGCTGGTAGTCGCCACATCGTTAGTTCTCTACAGAGATCCAACAATGCGGAGCTACTCTAGTGACTGAAAGCGGCTGAAGGACAAATCATTTGGGGCAGCAGGCGTATTATCCGGGGCACGAGCCCCGGAAAATCTGCCTAGCTACGCCTTTGCTTCATCCTAGTCTGAGGTCCAGAGCACTCTGGAAGAGCTTTCAATCCAGGATATCTCTACAATTGGCCGCATTTATCTTTCCTTCAATTACAACCAGTCATCCTGTCCCTGCAGCTGAAAAAAATCCCCATAGCATGAAGCTGCCACTACCATGTTTCACTGTTGGGACTTTATTGGGCAGGTGATGAGCAGTGCCTGGTTTTCTCCACAAATACCACTTACAATTAACACCAAAAAGTTCAATCTTTGTCTCATCAGACCAGAGAATCTTATCACTCATAGTCTGGAAGCCCTTCATGTGTTTTTTTGCAACTGTATGCGGCTTTCATATGTCTTGCACTCAGAAGACTTTTCCGTTGGCACATTCTGCCATAAAGCCCTGTCTGTTGGATTGCTGCAGTGATAGTTGACTTTGTGGAACTTTCTCCCATCTCCCTACTGCATCTCGAGCTCAGCCACAGTGATCTTGGGGTTCTTTTTTACTTCTCTCACCAAGGCTCTTCTCAAACGATTTCTTAGTTTGGCTGGATGGCCAGGTTGAGGAACAGTTGTGGATGTCCAGATCTTCTTCCATTTAAGGATTATGGAGGCCTCTGTGCTCTTAGAAACCTTGAGTGCTACAGAAATTCTTTTGTAACCTTGGCAAGATCTGTGCCTTACCACAATTCTGTCTCTGAGCTCCTTGGGTAGTTCCTTAGACCTCATGATTCTCTTGTGCTCTGACATGCACTGTGAGGTCTTATATAGACATATATGTGCCTTTCTTAATCAAGTCCAATCAGTTTATTTAAACACAGCTGTACTCCAATGAAGGAGTAGAACCATCTCACGGAGGATCAGAAGGAAATGGACAGCATGTGAGTTAAATGAGTGTCACAGCAAAGGGTCTGAATACTTATGACCATGTGATATTAAATTTTTTCTTGTTTAATAAATTTGCAAAAATATCTACATTTCTGTTTTTTTTTTCTTTCAAGATGGGGTGCAGAGTGTACATTAATGAGCAAAAAAATGAACTTTTTTGATCTTACCAAATGGCTGCAATGAAACAAAGAGTGAAAAATCTAAAGTTGCCTGAATTTCCATACCCACTGTATGTATATGAACAAGGGCAGCACTCTTATGAAAGAAAACAAAGGTGGGTACCAGTGACCAGAGTCACTAGTCCCGTAAAATATCCAAGTAAAATCGCAGCAGTCGTCGATTCAAAAAAATGCTTGAGAAAGGCTCTTGTAGCCGAAACTTTGCCTTTGGACATGCTGGAATAAAGTTAAATTCATCTTTTTGAATCAAGGAGTGCTGCCATTTTCCATATATATATATATATATATATCAGAAAAAATCCACGGCACTCCAGAAAAGTTTCAAGTAACAAGGGGGTTTATTCGCCCATGCTCAATGAGCGACGTTTCAGCTCCCTCACGGAGCCTTTATCAACAATGTGTATAGCAACAAAGTGAATAATATATAGCATGGTCAATTAATCAACAATTAGATAGAATAACATCATAATACAGTGTAAAAACCTTGGTATAGATCAATACATTAGTGCTGTGACCGTGAAATAAAGTGCAAGTGCATCACGTTAATACAACATGATTTTCACATAATTAAATCTCATATGATCATAAAAATACATAATTATACAGTCACAAAGAGGCAGGGAACATAAATAAACTCACATGATTCCGTGCAGATACACTTCTGGTTAGCTAAGAAATAACTATAGAAACATGACGCCGCGAGCTCCCAGCAAACGGCGTCCTGCTGAGTAGATTGTGCATGCCCATAAGTACAATACTGATTGGATAAAGAATAACCATAGAAACCTGACGCCACGAGCTTCAAGCGCCTTGTCGCGCATGCTCCGTGTAATTGTTAAAGCGTCAGGCAGCAGCGCACTACATAAAAACTCCACTGTTAGTGGGAGGACTTAGGATGTGGGAGAAGCTCAACATTGGTAATAAAGGGAAGGGGATGTGCAGCAATCCATCCCTAATAAGGGAGAGAGAGCTACACCACCAATGGGCACAAGGCGATCAACGGCCCACAAATGTGGATCGGATCCCCCAGTATCGAAACGACCCCTAAACCAAGTGATAGCGCACTCCAGCGACAAATGACATCTCAGCTACATAAACCTGCACACTAATCAGAGGAATGTCTCTTTTGATTATACCTTAAGACAATTATGACATATTAGCATATTATATAAACGGCGTACTCCAACACCTAATAAAATGAAACCAGCTATGTGACGAAGGGCTGATCTAATGAAGATCTAAGAGCATAACAGAAGAAGATCTTGTGAGTATATATGTCCCAGCCTCCTTTTTCTTCCTCAGAATAATCTAAAAAAAATAATAAGGAAACAATAATTAATTATTCAAGAAAAATAACATAAAATAATAAAAAAACACAAATACACGGATGATGCAAGAGCGAATCCATTAAAGTGAGATGAAGTAGACGGTACTATCTCATGTTATGTGAAATAATGAAATCTACGTTTAAGCCATTGGGTTTCAATGTTTTTAACCGAAATATCCATTCTAATGCACGTTTTTTCAATAAAGTTAATCTATCACCACCCCTGTTGGGCATTGGTACATGATCCACAATCATGAATTTCAAATCTTGTTCTGTATGTCCTGCCTCATAAAAATGTTTAGAGACAGGTAAATCGTGACGTTTCTTTCTTATACTGTGTCTATGATTATTTAGACGGCTACGCATATCACATTTCGTCTCGCCTACATAGAGAAGTTGACATGGACACCATAGAATATAAATAACCCAGTCTGAATTACAAGTCAAGAAAAACTTGAGTTTATATCCAACATGTGTCTGCGGATGAATTAAACTGTTACCCTTATGCATAAAGGCACAGTTCACACAGTTCAGACACGGAAAACTCCCAACTCTGGGAGTTCCCGTAATAGTTGTCTGAGAAATTTTATTCAAGGGAACCAATGATTTAACCAATTTGTCTCTTAGATTTGGAGGCCTACGGTAAGATGATAATGGAAAGGATTGAAAATCCGTAATTTTAGGATAACTGTTGTTTAATATAGGCCAATATTTCCTGATGATATTATTAATCTTATAACTGTCCTCACTAAATCTTGAAACAAAAACAACACATTTCAATCGTGACCTATTTTTAGATTGAAATGTTTGTATATGTTCAATACGGCGAACATTTTGAGCATGATGTTCAAGTAGAGAGGGTGGATATCCTCTATCCCTAAAATTATTAATCATCGTGTCCAGGGAACATTCAAATTCTTGATCATCCTCGACTATTTTTCTCACTCTGAGCATTTGGCTATATGGCAGTGATTTAATCATAGACCGAGGGTGAAAACTAGAATAATCTAACAGATTATTTTTGTCTGTATGTTTCACATACAACTTTGTAGTAAGGCGATTGTTGTTAATAGAAACATTAGTATCTAAGAATTGTACCGATTTATCTGAATTTACCAATGTGAATTGCAAATCCTTATAGATAAAATTAAGGTATATATGAAAATCCAAGAGTTTGTCAATACTACCAGTCCAAATGAGGAAGACATCGTCTATACAACGCCACCATCCAAGGACCTTTTCAAAATGGTGGAAATATAGACAAAATCCTACTCAAACTGTGTAACAAATAGATTGGCATAGGTGGGCGCCACATTGGTGCCCATAGCTGTTCCCATTAATTGCAAATAGAACCTCTCTTGAAAAGCAAAATAATTGCAGGTCAATACCAATTGAAGTAACGTGATTATAAATTCCTTGCTAGCGTCCAAAAACTGACTCCTAGAAAGAACTTTCTGAACTGCTTTTAAACCTTCATCATGTCTAATAGATGTATATAAGCTTACAATGTCAAAAGACACTAATATTGCACCAGATGGAATATCAATATTTAAAATTTTACATAGAAAATCAGTTGTATCTTGTATATAGGACTTAGCCTGTACTGCATATTGTCTAAGGATCCTATCAAGAAAGAAGGAGATATTGTTGAATAATGAGCCCCTACCCGACACTATAGGGCATCCTGGGGGGTTATGAAGAGATTTGTGGATCTTTGGCAAAAGATACAATACTGGGGTAACTGGAAACTTAACTGTCAGAAACTCTTTTAATGCCTGATCTATCAGACAAGCAGAAAAGGCATCATCAACTATCTTTGAAATTTTTCTAGAAAAATCCCATTTTGGATCACTACTCAATGCACGATAAACTTTTGAATCCTTTAATTGTCGGTAAACTTCCTGTAAATACAAGGATGTGTCCATAATAACAATGGTTATTATGGACACATAATACGCTCGTGGCATCAGGTTTCTATGGTTATTCTTTACCCAATCAGTATTGTACTTATGGGCATGCACAAATCACTCAGTAGGACGCCGCTTGCCGGGAGCTCAAGGCGTCATGTTTCTATACTTATTTCTTAGCCAACCAGAAGTGTACTTACGGGCATGCGCAATCTACTCAGTAGGACGCCGCTTGTTAGGGATCTGCACGGAATCCTGCATGTCAGTTTAATTATGTTCCCCGCCTCCTTGTGACTGTATAATCATGTATTTTTATGATCATATGAGATTTAATTATGTGAAAATCATGTTGTATTAACGTGATGCACTTGCACTTTATTTCACGGTCACAGCACTAATGTATTAATCTATACCAAGGTTTTTACACTGTATTATGATGTTATTCTATCTAATTGTTGATTAATTGACCATGCTATATATTATTCACTTTGTTGCTATACACATTGCTCGATAAAAGCTCCGTGAGGGAGCTGAAACGTCGCTCATTGAGCATGGGCGAATAAACCACCTTGTTACTTGAAACTTTTCTGGAGTGCTGTGGATTTTTTATATTTTGTATTTGGAGAACTTCTCGTATCAGAAGTATTACCGCTGGCACCCTGCATCTATTTCTTGAATGTGGGCTCTTTTTGGTGTGCTGCTATTTTTTCCTTGGGGATATATATGTTCCCTCAACCACTCCGCCTGTCACTGTCTCAAAAATATATATATATATATATATATATATATATATATATATATATATATATATATATATATATATATATATATATATATAATATCCAGGAAAATTGGCATCACTCCTCGATTCAAAAAGATGAATATATATATATATATATATATATATATATATATATATATATGTATTTTTTTTTTTTTTTTTTGAGACAGTGACAGGCGGAGTGGTTGAGGGAAGGTATATATCCCCAAGAATGCTTTCCTATGCACTTAGAAAATGTATTGACCAGTGCGTGTCACCGAGTGGCCTGGGCTCGGTGAAGGGAAGCCGACAATTCTTATGTGTCAGTGATAACTGACCTGTTAGCATAAGCGGTTCCAGTCTGCTTTATCCGAGTCGGCTTTTCTGGAGTGGTCAAAGAGCCGGGTGGGTGGCCACTCCCACACACCAGGTGAGGCTGGTGTCCGGCCTATAAAACCTGAGTCTGCAGGCCTGTCATGGCTGCTGGTGTTTGCTGGAGCCACATTGTGAGTAGCTTGTGCTATTTATGTTTGCAGCTTTGCCCACGGTCACTTAGTGTGTCCCTAGTATAGTTACGTCTGTCTTGTGTATTTAGTTAGTGCTCAGCCAAGCAGGTTTTGTTTTATGTCTTATTACTGAAGTTAAGGCCATGTTTGCTTTGATTTGCCATTTAAATAAACCCAGGCACAGCCTGGACTTGAACTTTACCTAGTGTGTCTGTCTCTGTCTGTGGAAGCCCAGCCTGCTACCTGCTCTGGACGCTGATCCCTCACAATATACATACTAACTACTAATTACTTAATTAGGGAAAACTATTTTCTATAATTATGTGTGTTTGCGTGTGTGCTGCTTTGGGTCTAATCATTAAGTGACTCTTCATACATGCAAAAACACATCTGTATTTTAAAGAAATTACTATAAACACTTTCTTAGTTGCCCATAGCAACCAATCAGGGGTGCTCTGATTGGTTGCTATGGACAACAAAGTTAATTTTAGACCTAGACAGTTTTCATACATGTGGCCCTTTGTGTCAGGTTCAAGACACCTGTTCCAGATGCAGAGAATCATCCCCAAAATATAACTATGTCTCCTCCATGTTTCATAGTAGGTACAACATTCATTGCTTCTATGCTACATTTTTGAAACTGTGAACATAAAGCTAGTTATGTCTCTTCTTTCCATAGGACATGATCACAAAAGCTTTAAGGTTTATCAATATGCATTTTGACAAATTCCAGTCTTGATACTTTATGATTTGCTTTCAACACTGGTTTCCTCCTTTATCATCATAAGTGATGAGCGATTGTGTCAACTATCGTTATCGATTCGATAGTCGATATCGGCAATTATCATGACGATTTCCGATAGTCGATAACAGATTATCGCCGATGACCATTAAAGTCTATGGGAGAGGAACAACACCTTCATTCTTACACCCAAACAGGGCTGGGGAAGCTAGAATTAACATTCACAACAGTCAAATGGATAAGTGCTACATCTTAGGCAACACACTTAGGTTATAAAAGCCGCAGAAAAAAAGTCACAGACCATTCACTATCCCTGTCTTGCACCACAGCATGACACTTAAACCTGCATGACCCACAAATTAAAAAGTGCCAAAAGGCAGTATGATTTGAACCATCATTTTACTTGAACTGGACATTGACTATCCCTGTCCTGGAACGCAGCATGACAATTAAACCTGTCTGACCCACAGATTAAAAAGTTCGGGAAACAGGAGTCTTTCAACCACCATTTTAGTTGAACTGGACATTGACTATGCCTTTCCTGGGCCACAGCATGAGCCTCAAACCTGCATGACCCCCAGATTAAAAAAGTGCCAGAAAAAGAAGTCTTTCAACCACCATTTTGGTTGAACTGGACATTGACTATACCTGTCCCGGACCGCAGTTATGACCATTAAACCTGTCTGACCCACAGATTAAAAAGTGACGGAAAAAGGAGTCTTTGAACCACCATTTTAGTTGAACTGAACATTGACAGGCCTGACGGTCCTGCAACCGACGATCAGCTGGCTTGCGTGTTGTCTCCAGAACTGGATGGAGCACCTTCCCTCGTACCTCTACCTCCATGTCCTACACTCCTATTTGCTCGCTTACCACCGGCATTTCGCTCCATGTTCAGAAAGATAAAAATTTAAAAAGGTATGGAAGAGTTTAATTTAAGTACAAGGTGGCTCTTTGAACAAAACTGGACTGCACCAAAGTGCAATACAGCTATTTAAAAGTTATACGGATAACAAAAGGTGGTTTTTGCACCAATGAAATACACCAACGACATTACCTGTACTCATACACTCATTTTCACGTTCAATTTTTTACTTTTTTCCGTTTTTTTTTTTTTTTTCTTTCCCCATTCACCTTTATTCACACTCATGTTTATGTTCCTTTTTTTTTCTTCTTCTCCCCACATTTATTCACATATTCATTTTCAAGTTTTTTTTTTTTATATCACATCTATTCACACATTTATCTTTATGTTTTTTTTTTTATTGAAAGGAGACTTTGTCATGCATGTTTTGCCTGTGTCTTTAAATATGTTCTAAAAAAACGTATGTTATTTGCATCATGTCACATGATATGTGTTCTGACACGTCATTGGTTTTGATTTCTTTTAAATATGTTTATTGAGTGTCTGTTTTTTAAGTCATGATTAAGGGTGCTTACCCGAAACGCGTTGACTCTGTCTGTCGTGTCTGGATTTTAATGATGTGATACAATAAAGAAGATTATTTTATTTATCCAACGGTGCTGGATCTTTTCCGCCATCCATGCAGATTTCTTGTCTCTAGTTCACAGGCTGGTGCCTCCCAGCCAGACCCGTGCACCTGCTGGCTGTCCACAATCAAGTATTCATTCAGGTGAGCTGGACTTTGTGTGTCTTGGACTGAAATACACCAACAGTTACTAGAAAATTTCTGTTTCCTAATTTAAGTACAAGGTGGCTCTTTGAACAAAACTGGGCCGCACTAAAGTGAAATATAGCTATTTGAAAGTTATACGGATAAGAAAAAGTGTTTTTTACACCTATGAAATACACCAACAGTTACTAGAAAATTTCTGTATCCTAATTTATGTACAAGGTGGCTCTTTGAACAAAACTGAGCTGCACCAAAGTGCAATACAGCTATTTAAAAGTCATACAGATAACAAAAGGTGGTTTTTGCACCAATGAAATACACCAACAGTTACTAGAAAATTTCTGTATCATAATTTAAGTACAAGGTAGCTCTTTGAACAAA
The DNA here is from genome assembly GCA_025379985.1 of Phyllomedusa bahiana. NCBI lineage: Eukaryota > Metazoa > Chordata > Amphibia > Anura > Hylidae > Phyllomedusa > Phyllomedusa bahiana. The sequence continues at coordinate 11,370 of JAODAL010044746.1, read as the reverse complement.
ACTGGGCTGCACCAAAGTGCAATACATCTATTTAAAAGTTATACGGATAACAAAAGGTGGTTTTTGCACCAATGAAAATACCCCAACAGTTACTAGAAAATTTCTGTATCCAAATTTAAGTACAAGGTGGCTCTGTGAAAAAAAACTGGGATGAACAAAATAAAAGTTACAATTTCATGCAGTTTCATAGAACCAAAGGCCACTTCAGACAATTCTCGGTTAATTTTATGCCACGTATACATATGAACTTGGTACAGTAAAGTAGCATTGAAAATCTAACATCAGAGTGTGACAGAAATAACTTCTCTGTAGATAATTGCGGACTGTAGGAAATTTGGTTTTGTTGTAACTTCTAACAAAATATGCTAGTTACTGTGCATAATTGTGCACATTTGCATAATTAATACAACCTAGAGGATATTAGATTATAGTTCTTTACAGTGTTTGCAAATTGTAATGACTAATTTTACAATTTATATATCAATTTTGTTCTTTTCACTCAGCAAGTGAATATTACTGTGTGTTCTTACTAATTATCAAAATGAATTGTCCCTGCATTATTATGATAAAATGCCTCATTGTATGCAAAGAATAGGAGAACGTAAATCTAAGGAAAACCTGGGAAGATGGATTGTAAGGCTATTAAAGCAGATTACAGAGTTTCTCTGATTTCCTTAAGAGTATTTTGCTATGTGCTAAACAAGTTTGATTACTTTTGTATAATAAGTGTAATTAATCGCTGGTGTATATGTGTATTTTATTTCCACTTAGTCACATTATGTCTTTTGGATATGGAATTTCTCTCTCAGTGTGTGGTACCACCATAACTCCTAGGCAGCAGGCCCGATGTCTGGGGGTTATACTAGACTCTGATCTGACCTTCACCCCTATATCAAATCCCTTGCCCGCTCCTGTTACCTGCACCTCAAGAACATCTCCAGAATCTGTCCATTTCTCACTGTGGAAACAACTCATACTCTCATTACTGCTCTTCTTCATTCTCGTCTTGACTACTGTAACTCCCTACGTGTTGGTCTTCCTCTCTGTAAGCTCGCCCCTCTGCAATCTGTCCTGAATGCAGCAGCCAGGCTTGTCTTTCTTTCCAGCCGCTATACTGATGCCTCTACCCTGTGTCAGTCTCTGCACTGGCTGCCTATTCAGTACAGAATACAACATAAACTCATCACTCTCACACATAAGGCTCTCCACAGTGCTGCACCCCCATACATCTCCTCCTTATCTCTGTCTACCACCCTACCCGTTCTCTCCGCTCTGCTACTGATCTAAGACTACACACCTCACTCATCCGAACCTCCCATGCCCGTCTCCAAGATTTTTTCACGTATTGCACCAGTTCTCTGGAACATGTTACCCATGTGATTTAGGCACACTCACAACCCTCACAGTTTTAAGTGCGCTCTGAAAAACTCATCTTCTTAGACAAGCCTATCAAGATCCCTGATTGTCAACCCCCCAAATTCTGTCACAGATTCGTCACTTCCTGCACTTTGGCACCCCCAGGCACTTATCTGTATATAGATGTATGGTTGGGATGGCAGGTTCATCCACATTTTATGTATACTACCCCATCGTTATGTAACATGGCTGGTCCATTGTAAACCAAGCACTTGTCACCTTTTGTTTCACCCATACACCATAATAGATTGTAAGCTCTTGCGAGCAGGGCCCTCACACCGCGTGTCTCATTTGTCAATAGCTTTTTTTATAATGTAATGTCTGGTTTGTCTGTGCTTATCCCTCTATATTGTAAAGTGCTGCAGAATATGTTGGTGCTCCATAAATAAAGATGGTTATTATTATTATTATTATTATTATTATTATTATTATTATTATTATTATTATTATGGAATAAACTATTAACATAAAATCATAATTTTTAATTCATTACATAAAATGTTTGTCTTTTTCATGTATTTTTTTTTTATAATATGCGCTCAAGTTTCAAAATGTTTCAATTAACGGAATAAGTGGTAAAGAGCTGATACACTCATTACTTCAAAGTCATCAGTCATACAGTCAGATACAGTGATAGCAGTAGCATATTTGCATACATTTAGTAGTGAGTAGTAGTTTTTATGTGACATCCATGTAAGTTTTCTATTTCCTAATATTATTGTATTATAACCCTTAATCCAATTTCCCCAATGTCGCCTATTCCAAATAATGACTATTATAAGATTAACGTGTTTATTGTAAATTTTTTATAAACTGGCCTTTTATGTAAGGGGATAAACTTTATTTTTTTTAGTAAGGTATTGTTTGTTTTTTTCTTTTCTGACTGTTTTCTTGCCATAATACTATTTGTATATAACTTTATGCACATTCATACTGTAGTATTAGCTGTTACCACTAGTGTTGAGCGATTACGTTGGCTATCGACATGGGCGATAGTCGATAGTGGGCCACCTCGAAAAGGGTTTTTTTGATGCCCGTAGCGATCATCCCCGATCCCATTAAAGTTATGGGAGAGCAACAAACCTTCATTCTTACACCCAAACAGGGCGGAGAACTGGAATTAACAGCCACAACTAAAATATACCGCTACATCTTAGGCAAAAAATTTAGGCTAAAAAGCCACAGAAAAAAAGTAAACACACCATTCACTACCCCCTGTCTTGTCCACAGCAGCCCTTAAACCCTACTCACCCAAAAATTAAAAAGTGCAAAGGCATTTTATTTAAACCCATATTTTATTGAATGGACATTGAATATCCTGTCCTGGAACGCAGCAGACCCAAAAAAACCTGCAAACCCCCAGTTTAAAAAGTGCCGGAAAAAAGATCTTTGAACCCCCATTTTATTTGAACTGGACTTTGACAAACCTTCCTGGACCGCGCATGCCCCTTAAACCCGTCTGACCCACAATTAAAAAGGCCCGGAAAAAAGGAGTCTTTCAACCCCCATTTTAGTTGAACGGGAATGGACTATATTTGGACCGCAGAAGCCATTAAAACCCCGTCTGCCACTTAAAAAAAGTCCCCGGGAAAAGGGTTTTTAAACCACCATTTTTTAAACGGGACATTAACTTACCTCCCCAGGCTACGCAGACCCCCCAAATGCATAACCCCCGATTTTAAAAAATGCCGGAAAAAGGAGTCTTTCAAACCCCATTTTTTTTCACTGGCTTTGATAAACTGTCCTGGACCGCAGCATGCCTTAAACTGTGCCCCCCAGATTAAAAAAGTCCCGGAAAAGGGTTTTAACCCCTTTTAGTTGACGGACATTGACAATCCTGATGGACCCATAAAACCTTTAAACCTGTCTGCCCCCCAGATAAAATGTCGAAAAGGGTCTTTCAACCACCATTTTGGGGTTAAAGGACATTGATTTCCCTTTCCCTGTGCCACAGCAAGCCCCGGGGGCGCTTTTACAGTGGTGCGGTGAGACCCCAGGCTGGCGTCCGTCTCTTTAACAGCGGGTTTAAAATCCCGATGACGCAGCAACGAAAACTGTGTCTGAAGCAATGCGGAAGGAATGTGGGGAAACTCACCCTTTCCCCAGTACACAGTCAAACCGGGGGATGCTTGCCCATCCCATTTGAGTGGGGACCAATTGAGCTTCATTTGGGAAAAATACTGGTGGTTACCTTTGTTACACCCGGGGCCCCTTTTTCTTGGATTCTTTTTCTCTTTTTACTCAACGTGCTGGAGGAAATGGTCTCTGTACTTTGTTCTCTGCCCGTGCTCCATCTCCATGTCCTCTAAAAACCTCCCTCGGCAAGTTTTTCCTGTACCCCCTTTGTAAATTCGAGGTTTTTTTTTAACAGCTATTTTGACAAATTTTTTAGTATTTTTTTTTCAAAAAACCCTTTTTAAAATAGATGGAATCCCCCATGCTTTTTTTCTCTTTTTTTTAATTATATTAAAGGGGTTGTCTCAATATAGGATTGTAGCTATGTTAAAATTTTGAAAAAAACAAGTCATTTTGCAATATGGTCCCATTAACAGTGTCCTACCTTTCCCTGTTTTTGAAAACACCACACCCTTGAGCCCCTCTTGACAAGTGAAGAACAAAGTTGTTAGAAACAAAAAATTTTATAATAGGACCCGTAGTTAAACTGCATGTCACAGCAAAATGCCCCCCAAAAAATTCAAAAACAACCCAGAGCCCTTTTGGAAATTGTGAAGAACAAATGTCTGTTAAAACAACCTTTTTTTTTTAATAATAAAGGGCCGTAGTAAGTGCAGTCACCTAAAATCTTTAAAAATTTAAAGCATGACCCCTTGGCCTCTTTTGGACAATTGTGAAAAACAAATTCTTTAGAAAAACATTTTTTTATAATGGACCCGTAGTATAGAGCAGTCATGAAAATCCCCAAAAATTTTTAAAACATACCCTGAGCCCCTTTTGAAAAATTTTGAAAACAAAAAGTCTATTAGAAAAACTTTTTTAGAATAGGCCTTAGATTTTCTGCATTTTTAAAACAGCAAAAACCCCAAAAAATTTTAAATATGACTTCCACCACTGTTTTAAAAATTTTGAGGGAGAAATCCACTTAAAAACCCCAAATTTTTTTCCAAGGACCATAATTTTGCTGTATTCACAGCAACATGACCCCAAAAAAAATAAATATACTTTTCGCCCCTGTTAAAATTGTGAGGCAAATTGACCCCAAAACCATTACAATGCGAAAAATTCTAAAGAGAAGGAGTAAATGGAATTGGTTTTGTCAGAAACCCTTTGGGGTTTTTTTCAGTCTCCTCCGCAAAACCGACAAAATGAATTTGGGAACTGAGAAAAAAAATTGAGAAGAAATGTCATTTTTAAAAAAAAAAAATTTTTTCAAGGGACCATTTTGTTTGGAAGGAATGTAAGGAACCAGCAAGTAATCGGTGACCTCGGGAATTGGGGCCCCAAAAATCATCAGAATCCCTGCCTGATTCTCTTGGAAAGTCAAAAAGATCCACTTATCTGTGAAAGCCGGGGTTTTTCTGTAATGATCCCGGGGTGCTGAAAGGGCCCCAATATATGCTGGGGGGCTGGGCAGGACAACACCTTAAGGCGTGGGAAGCAGCTCGGGCCCTTGTCCATTTTGGGGTACCCCAAATCCATTGGTCCAAACACAAAAAAAAACTCGGTTTGAGCGCGATAGCTGCACCATGATCTTAAGCTGGTCTTGGGTGTTTTATGGTGCCCCGCATTCAGTGTTGGTGAGGGGGTAAAAAAGTTGCCAGAGGTCACCATAGGCTTTTGCCCCCCTTTCCTGCTCTGCTGCTTGCTGCTAGGCTACTTGGCACTTCTTGCTTCCGCGTGGCTTGTTTTCCCCCATGAATTTGAAAAACGTGAAACAGACCAACAGTGTCTCCATTATCAAACAGCAAGGTCTCCATTTCTGCTTTTACTCCTATTTGGGGGGGTGGAAGGGAAAATGCTGATTTTGTTTGTCCGGGGGAAACCAGGAGGTTGGCCCCCCCGTAAGTTGTTCATTTTTGATGGGCCCTTAAAGCGAGGATCAGTTTGGGAAAAGGGAAAGGGCATTCAAACTCATGTGAAGATGGAGCCCTTTATTTCCCAAGCCCTGGGGCAGGGGCACTAGCAAACTGACTTCCTCACTTCCTCCTCCGCCCCAAAATTTCCCCCCAAAACCCCTTTCCAAGGCAGGGGCGTCGGGAACATCGGTGTCAAATACCCCTCCTCCCCCTACTCCGCGCCTCCGGGACAGCTTCAACACAGCCCTGACTTGCCTGATGATGCACCCCGAGACTGATGCGCCACCTTGCACTAGTCGGACCCGAACCAGCCAATGAAGCCGATAAAAAGTGAAAATGGGGGCCTTGTGGGTTTGACGGAGAAAAGGCTTGTGCCCCATCTGTTTCCGTCTCCTCCTCCGTCTGGCGGGACCTGTTTTTTTCAGAGTGCCCAACGATTTTCCCCAGAACTAAAAATCACACAATGCGCATGCTGAAAGGGCATTGCCCGCATTTGCCCAAATTTTAGGGGCTTCTTCAAAACGGAAAGGATGGGGCAAAAAGCTTTTTTCACCTGCCTCCACTCTGGGTTTGGCTCAACACCCCGGGGTCCGCACCGTTTCTTTTTCGGGCCCCATGTTCACTTCGTACTGCGTAATGGCATTGCCCCTGCTCCCCACAATCGCTGGGCATGGGGAGGGGGGAAAATTCCACCCGTGTTCCCACGAAAACCCAATGAGACGGGTTAAAACGGGGAGCTGAGCGGGCCCGCTGCAAGCACCAGGGGGGGCCCAAGCAGGGTGCAAACGGGGGGAAGTGCAAACCAAACCCTGGGCCTTCTTCAGCGGGGCATTTCCCGCCCCGGGTAGTCTTTAAAAATTTTTGGACAACCAGGTTTAAAGGGGCTGTCCGGGCAAGGGAGTGCCCCACCCTACCGATCTTAAGGGGGGCCCAGCGTTTTCGCCCGTTATCGCTTTACCCCCTTGCCTGGCACAAGGTTCTTGTCACCAGCCAGCGCTCGGTTTGTTGAGGAGAGCCGTCCACAGCTCCCTGACCAGTGTGGGGACGGTCTCCCAAGGGGCAGGAATTAATTTCAAAACGGCTTTTGGTTTTCCCCTGGGGAGTGATGCCCCAAAGGACCTTGAGGAAAGGCCCGCCAAAATATCCCTGGGGGTTTTGAAGGGGCGGCGCCGAGCCGAAAAAAGCCAAACCCTCAGCCCCAGAAAAAACCCCCCCCTCACCCATTTAGCTGGGACAGGATATAGCGGCCTTGGCCGTGTTATAGTCCAAAGTGTCGGTGGGCGATGGCTTTTCCGGCCACAGTGCAGACAAAGCGCTTTTAAATTTTAAAATGGGGCACGTGGCGGCCAGGGCAGGACGGCTTTTTGGCAAAGAAATGCCTTCGGGATTGGTATTTTGGGGGCAGGCAAGGGCCATGGGCGTGGCGGAAAAAACCCCTCTGTGTCCCAGATGGAAAGGCAAAATTTTTCCCAAAGGCCCAAAAAAACCCGGCAATGCCGAATTCGGGTTTTTGGGTTTGGGAGGTTTTTGGGTTAAAGTGTTTCTTCTGCCCCCAAAACCCCGGGAAAAGAAAAGGCGGCGCAGACGGGCCCGCTGTACGATGCAGGTCGCAAACGGCGGAAGGAAAAGGGGGTAGGATGGTCTCGGGTGGGCGGGTGGTACTGGGGGCGAGGGTGGAGGCGAAGCGGAGCGATCCCTGATCATGACCGAAGAATGGGCAGCTGGGGAACGCTTGGTGGGGGCGAGGGGGAGGCGGAGACAGAGGGTGTAAGTGGTTGGAGGCCAGGCGTTGGTCTGGCCTTTTTTGGAAAGTTTTTCCCTCCATTTCAACTCATGTTTTCGTGCATGTGACTCAACATTTGGGGGTGTTAAACCCATTTAAAGGTTCTTGCCTCTATTATGTGTTTCGGCAAAGGGGGGCATAGACATCGCTGGGTGAACAGAGGATTGCTAAAAGAAGGCCCAGGCTTGAGGGGTCCTGGCCCTTTTACGGCGATAAGCGAGGAGCGGGGTTTGCGCTGACCGGGCTGGGGGAATCATACAGGGGATTCGCGCCCGCCCTCTCCCTTTTTGGGCGGGCCCTATTAACATTACCCATCGCTTCCCCCAGTCCACTATGAACGCTCGCAAGCAAATTCGTGGAAAAGACCAGAGGGGACCGCAATATTTTTCATATTTTCAAGTTTGAAAGGTAAAAAAGAAATGTCCACTAGTTCAGCCTGTTGTGCAAGGTGTTGATCCAGAGGAAGGCAATAAACCCCAAGAGGTAGAAGCCAATTGTCCTTTTTTAGGGAAAAATTTCCCTTCCCCACCCCAACGGGCAATCAGAAAAATCCCTGGATAAATGACCCCTCTCCTGAACCCTAGTCACTGTAACTTGTTATATTATTACCTCCAGAAATGCACCCAAAACCCCTTTTTGAACTCGTTATTGAATTTCACCATGACAAGTCCCTCTGGCGAAAATTTTCCATAGTCTCCTGCCTTACAAAAAGAACCCCTTTCTAGTTTATGTAAATTTTCGTTCCTCAAGACGAAAGGGGATGCCCCCTTTGTTCTAGTACGTCCTTGTATAAAAAAATCTTTGGGAGATCTCTATATTGCCTTTGATGTATTTAAAAAAATTTTTTTATGCCCCCCCAACCCTCTTTTCTCTAAACTAAATAACCCTAATCTTCCCCAATCTTTCTGTGTACTGTAGTCCACCCATCCTTTTTTTATTTTTGTTGCCCCCCTTTGTACCGGTTTCAAGCTCTACAATGTCTTTCCTGTGCACTGGCCCAAAAACTGTACACAAATTCCAGTTTTCTAACCCAGTGACTTTTTAAAATGGGAAATAATGTTCTCATCACGTGATCACCCCCTTTTAAATACACCCTGATCCATTAGCCTTGGACTGCTGCCTGACACTAACTGCTACAATTAATTTACTTTCCCCAGGATTCCCCAAGTCCTTCTCCTTTCACTTTTACCCAGTGTTTTTCCTTTTTAACATGAAAATCGTAATGGATTTCTCTGCCCATGTGATAACCTTGCATTTATCAGGTTTAACCCATCTGCCAATTTCCCTGCCCGGGTTTCCAACTTATCCAACCCCTTTTTTAATAAATATTTTCCCTATTTGTTATTACTTTAAGAGCTTAGTATGCGCAAAATCGATATTCTACTGTGTATTCCCTTGTAAGATCTTAATGAAAATGTTAAAGAGATGGCCCAATACTGACCCTTGTGGTACCCCAAGTAACAGCGATCCAGTCTGAGTTTGTACCGTTAATTACTACCCTTTGTTTTCTATCAGTGAGCCAGGTTTTCTTTCCATTGCACACATTTTCCCCAGTCCAAGCATTCTCAGTTTTTACCAACCTTTAGTGGCACCTATAAAGCTTAAAAAATCTAGTATATGACATCCAGTGCCTCACCCCGATCCATCTGAAAATGACTTCCTCATAGAAGCTGATGAATTAGTCCCGAAGAAACCATCCTTTATGAACCCATGCTGGAACGGCGAAAACATTTATTTTCAGTGAGATATCAGGATAGCTCTGAGAAAACCTTCAAACTTTTCCTCACAGAGGTTAAGCTTCTGGCCTATATTTCCCGGTCACTTTTTGACCCCTTTTTGAATATTGGCACCACATTTGCATGCACCAATCCCTTTTGGGACTACCCCTTATTGACAGTCCCCTGAATATTAAGAAAGGGGCCTACTATGACATCACTTAACTCTCTTAGGACACGTGGTGTATGCCATCTGGGGCCTGGGGGTTTTTTATTTTTTAAACTTTCCCAAGACGGAGCACACTCTTCCGGGTTTGACAAGAAACTTTTTAAGTTTGGAGTTTATCATCCCCCTGTTCAACAGGGAAGGTCATCCCCCTCGTAAATACAGTGGAGAAAAAATGTTTTTTTACGTTTGCTTTTTTCTCATCGCCCCCTACTGTCTTTCCCCCCCCCAGTAATTTTCAAAGGCCCAACCATTTTTTTTTTTAACTTTTTAATTTTATAGTTAAAAAAATATTTGGGGGTTTTTGTTTTACTTTCTAAAATATTCTTTCCGTCTCCAGCTTTGTTCCTTTATCTTTTTTTACACATTTATTTTTTCCCTATAGCTTCTTTGTGCCTCTTCCCGCCCCCCGTTTTTGTAGGGGAAATGCTTTTATTTTTGTTTTTTATTGCCTCTTTTTTCATCCCCGTTGATCCACATTGGGTTTTTTTCCCGTTTCAAATTTTTTTATTTTGTCGTCATCATCACATCATCAACAAGGTGACTTGGTCTTGACTTTTTCATCCAGAAGATGCGGCTACAAGCAAAGGCCGCAACGCGTTGCCGACCGCCCAGGGTTTTTGCCCCATTGACCGGCTTCCTTTCCCCCTCTGATGGCATTAGTAACTGGGGTCAGAGCGACTAAAACATCCTCTTGATCTTTTTAAAATGCCTTCTGACCCCAACCACTTTTTTCTCAAAGAGGTCTTCAGACAATGGATTATCCCCAGTGGTGGGTTTCACCTTGACATTTGGGCTGCTTCATGTTGGGCGGATTGAGATGCTTTGACGACTTTGTGGGTGACGGGGGATGAGGAGGGGAAAAACCCGGAGCAGGTTGCAATTTAACCACTGAAGGGGCAGATTGGCGCGCTGTTCGTTTTCTGAGATTCACAGGGCCCTTTACCCCCCGGACAGGCCTGCGTCCCGCAAAGACGATCCGTGGCCCTGCGTGTTGTCGCAGCACTGTAAGGAGCACCTTCTCTTGTACCCTACCTCCATTGCTACCCCCCTCTTTGCTCGCTTACCACCTGCATTGTTCCATTTTCCAGAAATAAAAAAATTTAGAAAGGGATGGAATAGTTTTGGGAAATCTCTTATTAAAAGACGGCAAAACACAGCTATTTTCAAATCCCTCTAACAAAAAAAAAATTGCTGGATTCAAATTTAACTGCAATGGTCTCAATAAAAAAATCTGGACTGAGAAAAATGCAAAAAACACGTATCGTTTGTTTTATATAATCACGGAATTTTTTGCACCCTTTCAATTCACCTGTGGGGACTATAAAATTTTGTTTAAGATTTAGTCAACTGCTCAAAAGACAAATGTAGGCGCCCAAAATCAAAAAAAACGTATCTTTTTTGTTTTCGATAATAAAAAGGTATTTTTGGGACCTTTCAATTTACCCGTGGTGACTATAAATTGCTGTTTAAGATTAATGCAAGTCTCAAAGAACAAAGCGTAGTGGCCAAAGCAAAAAACACTATCGTTATGTTTTCGATAATACACGGTATTTTTTGCACCCCTTTTTTTTCACCCGTGGGGACTAAAAAAGGGTGTTTTCAGATTACGTGCAAGCTGCGTCAAGAACAAAGCTGTCGGCGCCAAAGTCAAAAAACACGTTTCTGAAATGTATTTGGGTAATAAAAGGTATTTTTTGGCACCTATCAATTAAAACCCTGGTAACAACAATTGCTGGATTAAATTTTAAATGAAGGTGGGTCTATCAACATACGGATGGGGAAAAAATGCAAAAAACATGTATCTGTAATGTATTCGGATAAAAAGGGATTTTTGGACCATCAATTCACTGTGGGGACTACAAAAATTGCTGTATTTAAATTTTAAATGCTATGTAGATCTATCAACAAAGCTGGCCTGCGCCAAAGTGAAAAAAAAAAACCCTATTTGAAATGTATTCGGGAAAAAAAAAGGTATTTTTTGGCACCTATCAATTTCACCTGTGGGGACTAAAAAATTGCAGTATTTACATTTAAGTCAAGGGCCTCAATGAACAAAGCTGTATGCGCCAAAGTCAAAAAAACATATCTGTAATGTATTTGGATAATAAAAAGGGATTTTTGGCCCTATGAATTCAATGGGTAACACACCAATGGGGATTCAAATGTAAGCAAGGGGGGCTCTATCAACAATCT
>JAODAL010044745.1:0-32575 GCA_025379985.1 Phyllomedusa bahiana | reverse complement strand
GATTTATTGTGAAGCTGAGTAGCCGTCTGTATATGCTGTCTACCAGGTCAAATTAATCTTTACATTACTACCAGCCTTTCAGGAAGAAAAGAGAGGCCAGAAAATATATATAAAGCATGAGATCTTTTAGTCCAAAGAGTTAAAGAAGAATGCATTATACAAGACTATATGCAAATAAATAAACAATGGGTAAACATGAAGATCACAGCAACTTTGGCTTGAAAAACTCTTTTTCTAGGTAATAATTTGATTCCACAGCATTTCCAGTACTTTTGCTTTCAGCAAGGGATTGTGGTACTGAATGCTCCTTCTGCCTGGAGTTAAAGGGGTTTTACCACAAAGTAAAATTGATGTGGGAATCTTGCAAATTAAATAATTAAAAAACACACAGAAAAAGGGACATTACCTACTTAAAAAACACCACCATTGTGGGCCTTGTTCACATCTCAATAGCTGGACTGTCACGGACGCTCCTGCGACCACTGTCCCAGGTCGCAGGCGCGCCCGTGCTCCTACACCGAGTGGAGCCCCGTCCCGCACGTCGGGTTCGGGGTCCGCTCACCTCCCCGTCCCCGCCGGCGTTCACTTACCCGGCCGCGCTCCTGCTCAGTCTGTCTCCGTCTCCCAGTGCGTGGCTCCGCCCCTAGGGGCGCACGCGCGCCGGCAGTTTGAATTTAAACCGGTAATTGGTCATTGCCGGGCACTGCTCCTATTTAGACCCACCGCAACCATGTTCGTCAAGTACTGAAGCTTCTCCGGGAGAACCATTTGTATGCCAAGCTAGGAATGTGCCTCTTCCATCAGACCAGCCTCCCGTTTCTGGGGTACGTCATCTCTGACCAAGGCCTACGGATGGACCCAGCAAAGCTGTCAGCCGTGTTGCAGTGGCCATGCCCAATCGGCCTACGGGCTATCCAGCGCTTCTTGGGCTTCTGCAACTACTATCGCCAGTTCATCCCTCACTTCTCTACGCTGGTGGCTCCGATAGTGGCTCTCACCAAGAAACAAGCCAATCCAAGCCAATCCAAGAATTACACGATTGGCGACCGGGAGCTACTAGCCATAAAATTGGCCCTGGAGGAGTGGCGTTATCTGCTGGAGGGCGCCCGTTTTCCCATCCGTATCTACTCGGACCACAAGAACCTCCAATATCTTCAGACGGCTCAGCGACTTAACCCACGCCAGGCTAGGTGGTCGCTCTTCTTCTCCCGGTTCGATTTTCAGATCCACTTCAGGCCAGCTGAGAAGAATGTGAGAGCTGACGCCCTCTCCCGTGCCTCCGACGTGGTGGGTGAAGATACTTCTCCAGAACACATAATTCCTCCAGAACGTCTCATCTCAGCAGCTCCAGTGGACCTCCGGAAGGTCCCTCCTGGAAGGACTTATGTGCGCCCTGCTCTCCGCAGACGTATCTTAAAATGGGGACATTGCTCATTGGTGGCTGGTCATCCCGGCGCCCGAAGAACCTTCCACCTGATATCCCGGTTCTATTGGTGGCCAGAGCTTGAAAAGGATGTTAAGGACTTCGTTTCGTCTTGTGACTCCTGTGCCCGCAACAAGACGCCACGTCACAAGCCGGCAGGTCTACTTCAGCCACTTCCCATTCCCACTCAACCCTGGACCAACATTTCGATGGACTTCATAACTGACCTCCCTCCGTTGTCTGGCAACACCATTATTTGGGTGATTACGCTTTTCCAAAATGGCGCATTTCGTCCCATTGCCAGGGCTGCCATCTGCCTCCCGCCTGGCTGAGCTATTCTTCCTTCATGTCTTTCGTCTGCATGGAGTCCCTCAGCAAATTGTCTCGGACCGGGGAGTTCAATTTGTCTCAAGGTTTTGGCGAGCCCTGTGCAACCAACTTCAGGTGAAGCTTGACTTCTCTTCCGCCTACCACCCGCAGACGAATGGCCAGGTGGAGAGGGTCAACCAAGTCTTGGGATGTTACCCTCGCCATATCGTCTCGGCACGTCAAGACGATTGGTCCAATTTACTGCCATGGGTGGAGTTCTCTTATAACTCCCTTGAGACCGAGTCCGTGGGGGTCTCTCCCTTCTACATCGTGTATGGCCTGCATCTCCGCCCTCCTCTCCCTCTGGCAACCTCCTCTAAGGTCCCGGCGGCGGACGCACTGGTTCAAGACATAAAGACCATCTGGTCCCAGACCCGTCAGTCCCTGCTCCGCGCTTCCGAGCGCATGAAGACTCAAGCGGACAAAAGAAGAATTCCCCCCTCCGGTTTTCACCCCAGGTGACAAGGTGTGGCTCTCGTCAGGATATGTCGACCCTTTGAGGTCATCAGCCGCATCAACCCGGTGTCATACAAACTCCGGCTCCCTCCTACGATGAGAATCCCCAATTCGTTGAATGTCTCTTTACTGAAACCCCTGGTCCTTAATCATTTTTCCCAGAAGGCTGTTCCTCCTCCGTCTGTGGCTGATGCGCCCAATGTCTTCGAGGTCAAAGAGATTCTGGGCATGAGGAGAACTAGGGGAAAGCGATACATCCTGGTGGACTGGAGGGGGTTCGGCCCCGAAAAGAGGTCTTGGGAGCCGGAGGAGAATATCCTGAACCGCAGCCTCATCCAGAGATTTCTCCAATCCAGTAAGAGAGGGGGGCCCAAGATGGGAGGACCCATGAGGGAGGGTACTGTCATGGACGCCCCTGCGACCACTGTCCCGGGTCGCAGGCGCGCCCGTGCTCCTACACCGAGCATGTCGGGTTCGGGGTCCGCTCACCTCCCTGTCCCCGCCGGCATTGACTTACCCGGCCGCGCTCCTGCTCAGTCTGTCTCCGTCTCCTGGCACGTGGCTCCGACCCTAGGGGTGCACGCGCGCCGGCAGTTTGAATATAAAGGGGCAATGCGCCGGTAATTGGTCATTGCCGGGCACTGCTCCTATTTAGTCCGGCCTCGTCCTGCCGGCCTTTGCCGGATCCTTGGTGTATATTCCCATGGTGAAAGTGTTCTAGTGTGTTCCTGTCCTGCCTTACCGTGTACCGACCGTCAGCCTACTTTTACCGACCACGAATCTGAGCCGCCTGTCCTGACCTCCTGCTTTTCTACCGTCTACGAACCAGAGCTGCCTGTCCTGACCTCCTGCCTGTCCCCGACTACGAGCCTGCCGATCCTGTAACTCGTTACCCTTGGCCGCCACCGCAGGCAAGCCCCACCAGTGGTAGTGACCTGGTGGACTCCCGCCGCAGCAAGACCATCCCGCTTTGCGGCGGGCTCTGGTGAATACCGGGACCCACTTAGATTCCATTCCCTGGTGTGGGCTTACGCCATCGCCTGCGGTGGTCCAGCGGATCCACCTCCAGACCGTTACATGGAATAAACTGGGCCCAGGAGAGGGCATCTCTAGCCTTATATGCTCCTGGGAAAACTTGACAGGTGCATCTGATTGCTGAATAACAACTCAAAGCTCCCACTGCTAAGGGAACAATTAAATGATGCAGACTGCACATTAGCTACGTACCTGTTAACACACCATATGCAGAAAAGCCACAGTATAATGCATGGAGAGACTGCACAAATGCAGAAAAAATACCCATTAAACAACCACTCACACATCCTCAAGACATGACGGGGGTGGCTGACGGTATTAAAATTGCATATAGATAAAGCAATACATAAGGGTGCAAAACGTGTGGTGCACCATGCCGGCTTACAGCCTCTTAGTGACGCCCATACTAACAGATTAGGCGGGCTGCCCAGCACCTCTGGGTATGCCACAACAAAACAAATTTTAAATAGTAGTCACCCTTAGCTCCCCAACACTGTTGGGCAGATAAAAAATGTCATACTGGAAAAAATATTAAAAATGAGGTAATAGTTGTTACAGGGGCACCAAATACGCAAGCTCTCAACCGACGGCAACAGTCCTCATGTCTTGCGAGCCCTATACTGACAATTTACAACAAAAAAAAAACACAAAAAAGGGACATTACTTATTTAAAAACACCCCCATTGTGGGTCTTGTTCACATCTCAATAGCTTAGGTTGTTTAATGGGTATTTTTGCATTTGTGCAGTCTCTCCATGCATTAGACTGTGGTTTTTTTTGCATACTGGTGTGAACAGGTAACTAGCTAATGTGCAGTCTGCATCATTTAAGTGTTCCCTTAGCAGTGGGATCTTTGAGTTTTTATTCAGCAATCAGATACACCTGTCATGATTTCCCAGAAGCATATAAGGCTAGAGATGCCTGCTCCTGGGCTCAGTTTAGTCAAATTAAATAATAAACATTTTCACCATTCATCATTATTAAAAATTCTGGACCATTTTTGTTTTATCTGCTCCGTTAGTGATTGTTTACAGCTTGTCGGGGGGGGGATCCCGACCGGGGGTTGAGGGGTTTCCTTCAGTCTTGGTCCCCACTTGTCAGAAAACCCCCCTCTCGGCGGGTACTTTTTGGTTTTTTCCCTCCCTCATAATCACACACTCATGCTAAGCAAGTGTTCAACCCCCGGGGTAATGTAAAGAAAATGAAAAACCCCATTAAAAAAAACCAAATCTATCCATTGATTTTAATGAATGTGTTAGGGCCTATGGGAGTTATAGTTTTTATTTGCTGGTTCAGGCTTTGTGCTTCAAAAATTTGGGTTTATGTTAAAAGGGGTTTTCTTTTTCCATCCATGAAATGACATATATGTCTATATATTTGTCTTCTGCTAAGGTGGGGAGCGGATTGGAGGGTACATAGACAGAAACCAAGTTAGGTGAAAGATGAATTTAAAAGGATACAGTGAAGGAAATAATTATTTGATCCCTTGGTGAGTTTGCAAGTTTGCCCACTGACAAAGACATAAACAGTCTATAATTTTAAGGGAAATTTTAATTTTAACATTGGAGTTGGGCACCAAAAAATAAAATCCGGGAAAACCCACAGGGTTTATAAATTTTTTTCCCAAATTTTGCTAAAGAGAAAAAAAGTATTTGATCCCCTCCAACCTTTAACGGGCCCTGGCTCCCCCGGGCCAGTTAGACGCTCCCCCATAAAATCATTACCTGCTTTAAACCCTTTTCCCCGAAAATTGGGGCCCGATGCAAAAACCCTAGGGGGAATTTGACTTCCCGCAAATGGACGTATGGCAAAACCCCCTTTGGCCCTTTTACGCGGGGACCCCGCGGCGATCCCGGCATGGAAACCCAGCGGAAAAATTTTCCCGTGGTTCAGGGCCCCATCCCCCCGGCCGGAGTGAGCTAGGCCGGGGGGGTTAAAAATGCTTTCTTTTCCCGCAGCCTGTCATGGCCGCAAATTTTTTGATCCCGGGAAGGCAGGAGGAGTGAGCCCCTCTCCCAAACGTCGGCGGGGCAAGCGGAAAACAGATCCCGGTCGCCCTTTCCCCTTTTAACCAGACCCCCCGGATGTTTTCCTAAATTTGGCATCCGGGTAGTCTGGTGCGCCCAGGGCCCCACAATGTTTTGGGGGGCTTTGGTTTGTCACTAGTTGCCATGGCGCCCTATGCACACCCAGTAACCCCTGGGGCACAGATCGCCTCTTAAAAACACCAATTAATGATTGCTTTTCCCCATTTGGGGTTTTGCAGTTAAAAATTTCCTCACTGGGGAAAATTAAAAAAAAAAATGTGAAAAAGAAAAAAAAAAAAAGAAAAAAACACAAAAAAAAAATAAAATTAAAACACAAAAACACCCCCCCTTTTCCCCTTTAAAGGGCCCAATGAAAAAAAAAAAGATCAAAAATAAATAAATTACCCATTTTTTGGAAACCGCCACGTGGGGGTAACGATAAAACCCTATAAATTTCCTTTAAATTTAAACCCCTTTTTTATGGGGAACGCCGTAAAAAAAAAAAACAAAAAAGTCACAAAATTTGGATTTTTGTGAATCCTGCGGGCACATTAAAGGGGAATCCCAAAGCGATAAAAACTCATATAAACCCCAAAAGTTGTCCCAATTAAAAACGTCAGTTCACCCCGCAAAAAAAAGTTCTTACATGTCTCTGTTTTCGGAAAAATAAAAAAGTTGGGGACTCTCGGGAAGACAGGGGATGAATAAATATTTTTTTAACAAAATTTAAAAAACATTTTTTTTTTTTTTTTAAAAGTGTTTCCCAAAATTTAAAAAAAAAAATATATAAAAAAGGGTATCGCCGTAATGTTTTCGCCCCGGGAGAGAAAAGCTAAAGGGTTATGGATATTTCACGACGAGTGCTGTGAAAAAAAAAAAAAAAAAAACATACTGGATTTGCAGTATTTTCTTAAACCCGGGCCCTTTCCCAAAAAACGGATTTAAAATTTGTTTTCAAAAAGTCGGGTTTTCCCAAAAAAAATTTATTACCAAAAAAAAAAACTTCAACTTTTCCCGCAAAAAAAAAGCCCCAACCATTTCGTACACAGAAAAATAAAAAAGTTATGGCTCTCAGACTATGGCGAGGGCCAAAAACGTTTTTTTCCTTTTTTTAAATTAAAGTGTTTTTATTGTGTAAAAGCAGTAAAACATAAAAAAAATACAAATTAGGGGATCGCTGTAATCGTATTGACCTGGGTGAAATAAAACTAGGGATGTCAGTATAATGCCCCGGTGACCGCTGTTAAAAATAAAAAAAAAAAACATACCAAGAATGCTGTATTTTTTTTCAAAAAACCTCACAAAAACCCTTAAAAAAAAAAGTGATCAAAGCCCGGGTTTTGCCCCCCATAATGGGTTTTTAATAAAAACGTCAAAAATCCCACAAAAAAAAAAAGCCATAATCAGTCCGTTTTCAGAAAAATGAAAATTTTTTGGCTATAAAAAAGGACAAACATAAAAAAAGCAATTTTTTTTGACCTATTTCTTTTGTGTAAAAAATAAAAAAAATAAAAAAACTATATAAAAATCTATATCATTGCAATTTTACCCACCCCCAAAAGTAAAGATATCCTGTCAATTTGAAAAAAAAAAAAAAAAAAAAAAACTCCCCCCCCCCGGTGAACGCTTTTAAAATTGAAACCCCAAAAAAAAAATGGCGGAAAATTCGTTTTCCCCTCATTTACCTTTGCCCAATTTCAAAAAAAAAAACTTTGGGGAAAACCTGTGCACCCAAAATATACCCCCAATTCCCCCCAAAATGAGATTTGAAAGGGGTGCTGAATCCAAAAAAGGGGTGGGCTTTTTGGAAAGGTTTCACCTGGGTTTTGGTATTTTGGGGGCTTTGTTTAAAAGCGCTTGGCCCCACCCAAAAACTGCGTTCCAAAATCCAATTTAAAACCCCCCCTCCCTTATACTCCCTGCCCATGGCCCCAAAAAACAGTTTACACCCACATGTAGGTATTGCCGAACTTGGGAAAAAATTTGCGTAAAAAGGTTTTGGGATTTTTTTTCTTACCAGGATGCCTTTTAAAAATTTAAAAAAATTTTTAGCTAAAATTTCGAAATTTTTGGAAAAAAAAAAGTTTTTTTTAAAATTTTCCCCAGGGCCCAACGCTTAAAAAAATTTTTTTGAACACCCCGTGGGGTCGATAAGCTCCTAACACCCCGGATATATTCCTTAAGGGGTATTTGTTTCCAAATTTGGGGTTTTTTTTAGGGGTTTTTTTTAAGTTTTAACACCCCTTTTAAAGGGGTCCCCAAAACTGAAATGGCCCCTAAATTAAAAACGTAATGAAAAGGGGACCCCCCGAGTCAGTAGGGGGCTCCTCCCTTTTTTGGGGTTGTGGTTGAGCCAAAATTTAAAGAATAGGGCCCCATAGGGATATCTTGGGAAAAAGGCGAATTGGGGAATCAATATTAAGGTTTCATTTCCCTGATCCATTTACCGTATTCTTGTGGGAAAAAGAAAAAAAATTTTAAAAACTGCCCAAAAAAAGCAAAATTTTGAAACCCTTTACTTCCACTTTGCTTTAATTCCTGTGAAAAACCTTTAAAGGGTTAAGAAAATTTTCCCAAAAAAAATTTTTTCGGTTTTGAATACTTTAAAAGGGGGGTAAATTTCTTAGATGAGGTCATTTATGGGGGGATCTAACATAAGGGGCAATCAAAATCACGTTGGGAAATGGACTGGTCCTTAAAAAATGTGTCTTGCAAAATTTTTTTTGAAAATTTTGAAAATTATATAAATTTTTAAGCCCCTTTTGTTTGTAAAAAAAAAAAAAAAAAAAAAAACTTAAAAAATTTTGGCCAAAAATTAAAAGCAGGGAAAATTTGGGAGATGCTAGTTATAAAAAATTTTGGGGTGGAATAACTATCTGTTTTTCATGCAAAAAATTTTTTTTTTTTAAATTTTTAAAAATTTGGGAAATTTTTCAAATTTTTCACGATTTTTTTTTTATATTTTTCACAAATAAACAAGCATTTTTTGGAACCAAAAAATTTTTTAATATCTTAAAGTATAATGTGTCACGAGGGGGAAAAAATCCCTGAATCACAAAGGTTTGGTTTTAAAATGTCAAAAAGTTTTTCTCCCTAAATTGAACATGTCTGTTTCAAAAAATTTTGTAAGGGTAAGGGGGGTTTAAAAATGCTGTCTTAAAATTTGTCACCTTTTAAAAGACTCCTGTCCCCCAGGGCTCAATTAAAAATTTGTCAGGCTTAACCGCTTTCAACATGGGCAAGACCAAAAAGCTTTCTAGGGATTTTTAGAAACAAAATAAAAGATCTGCACAAAACTGGAATGGGGCTACAAAACCCCTAAGTTGGGCTCTGGGGGAGAAGGAGACAAACTGTTTTGGGGCAATAGTAAGAAAATGGAAGAAATACAAAATGACGTCAATCGAAAATCGATCTGCCGGCACCCTTTAAAATCTCAACCCATTACAAAAATTTTCAAAATTTAGCAAAAAGGGTCAAATAATTTTTCCCTTTACTGTATCTTTACTTTTTTTAGCAAAAATTATTTTTCCTTTGACATTAGTGGGAGTATCTATCATATCCCAATTATGTTAATATATAAATGTGATTTCAGTTTTTTCCTACAGAAAATCAAGAGTACAAGTGGTGAGATAATATTATTTATTACAGAGCTGAATTCAGAAACAAATAACAGCTAGAGATGAAGCTTGCAGAGGGAGAGATTTGTGCAGTGGATATCCCTTTGTGGTAAAACCTTCTTAAGGAAAGAGTAAAATCCCAGTGTGGGGAAAAAAAAGGGAGTTTAATAACCTGTAGATCCCCTTTTAGCAGCATTCAAATTAAGTCAGTCACATGTTAAGATCAGGACTATCTTCTTTACTTGTGCACTTTAGGCCATTGCTTTTTTGTATCCCCCAAAGCTTCTTTAGTTTGAGGTCAAAGACTGCTGCTCATACATTTTCCTGTAAAATATTTTAATACTCTTTTAAATTCATTGTTCCTCCAATGAACAAAAGGAATTCCGGGTCCAAATCATGAAGCTCCTTTACAGCTGGCATGAGGTTTTGGTGTTGGAATGCAGTTTCTCCATTGTGTTGTGCATTTGTGCAAAAAATGTCCTCTTTTGCGGCCTCACTCGAATGTGCCCAACACTACCTGGATGTAACACAATAGTTCTAGGAAAATATGAGACAACAGTGGAACTTTTTAGAACAAACACATAACACTGATTCTTTTGCTACATAAGAGTGTTTTCACATCTCTCTTTTGCCACTGTTCACAGTATCCATTGGGATATTGTGCAAAAACAGTACCCTGATATATACATAGAGTACAAAAGAGCAAACATATTCTAATTTGGACAAAGTTTACTCTATAGTTACCCGTTTTTTGTGTCAGACAAAGTGGAAAATTTCACAAAAAAATTCCAAATAAGACTGTTTGCTCTACTGTTCTCTATGGCTCCTCCACAATTTATGTTGGAGTACTGTTTTTTACGATATCCTAACAGATACCAAAGATGGAGACCGAGTAAATGTGTGACTGGCCAATAACATTGGCACTCTAGTTCATCAATGTAATTGCTGTTTTATGAAATCTAACAGTGAATCAGACTGATTTCAATTTATACTGATTTATTGATCTGTCCAACCAGGGTCTGAGTGGACCTACTTCTCTGTGATTTAGTGGACTAAATGGTGTCAACCTCCAGATGCTTCCCTGCTAATATAAGCAAGTCATGGGAAGATGGACCTAACAGAAGGATAAAAAGAGGGGCATCTTACAAAAATGCCGGCAGTATTTGGGCTGGCGCTATGCATATGAAAATTGGGATGACGGGATGCTGCCTGTCACTTCAGCTTTTCCCTATTATGGTACAAGGGGTCAGTGAAGCAGGGCTTCATGTCACATCCATATTGTACAGTATATCACCTGTTTGCAGACAGATCTGTTGAAGTGCTTTATCTATGACACCATGTGATATTTCTATGTGACAACATTGCAAATTATGTCATACTGCAGCTCTAGACTTCCACACATCCCTAGAATATGTAATTAAAGAAACTGAAATGTTTTATTAAATTAACTTAGCTGAGCAGTGTGGAGAGTGATCTAAATTTATTATATAGATTATGTCACAATTTCATTATGCTAGAATTTCTGTGGTTATCTCTAAATATTCACACACTGTCAAAACAAAACAGTGGCGTTTTAAAACATAAATAAACGATCACAGACTAGATCTGTGCAGATTTGTAACAAGCATGTAAAGTCAGTCTTACTAACCAATGGTAAAAATAGAGGAGTCCATGAATTCTACTACTGCCAGTACTGATCTTTACTGTGTGCAGTTCACAGATATCGGAGGAACTCTGGCCTGGCATTACCTGTTACTTAGAGAATGAAGACTAGAAAATGCAGTAATTCTCATAACATAAAAGGGTAGTAATACAGTTAACATTTCTTACTTTGTCAGCAACAAATCCCGCCAAGCATCTTGCACTAAATGGGTTTGGGGCATTTTCTCCCAAAAAAAGAAAGAGAGCCTTATCCCTAAGCTATAATATAATCTGTGGCTTTTCTGTCCATAATTTTAACTGCTACAGTAGACATTCTTGCTGTTATACATACCTTGAAAGGGGCTTAAAACTCACACCATAATTTTACAAAATCATATATAAAAAATTATATATATATAAAATATTTTTTATAAAATATTTATATATTTATATAATATACAGTCCCCGGTTACATACGGGATAGGACTGTAGGGTTTTTTTCTTAAGTTGAATTTTTATGTAAGTCGGAGCAGGTAGATTTTTTAAAGTAAAATTCCAGCAAAAAAAAATTTGGATAGTACAGGGAACAGTTTTTACATTTGTTTTACGTCTGTGCCCTTTTTTAGAAAATTTTCCCCAAAAATTCTGTATTCGGCACTGTGGTATGTGGGACTTTGGGTTTCATGGGGTGGACTCATTTGAATGTCGCCCCGCCCCTAAGCCTCCGTTTGTAACAGGGGCGTATGTAATCGGAACGTGTAAGTAGGGGCTGCCGTATACGGGGGTGGACAAAATTTAAATTTGGGTCCCTTAAGGATTGCAGGTCTGTCAATTATTTGTAAAATGTTATTCATTCAATATTAAAGAGTCCAACATACGGAATTCATTCAACATTAAGGGCCACATGTATGAAAACTGCATAGGTCTAAAACTCACTTTTTTGCCCAAAGTAAGCTATGGGCAGCAAAGTGAGTTTTAGACCTAAATAGTTTTCATACATGTGGTCCTAATTGTGTTACTTGCGGTATGCGTTAGTAATCCGTGGTGACCAGTCAGTCCAAATATAGCACTATTCATCTCTCCAATGGCGTCCGTGGCATTCTAGAGCCCAATAGTGGAATAGTTCCATACAGACAGGCGTTCAGCCGCACACTGACGCACAACGTTTTTCGAGGTAAATCGCCCTCCACCTCTCCCAAGGGGGAGCAATTTCCCCCTTGGTACACACCATGATAGACCAAACATTCACAGAGTGCCAAACTGTTATAATAGGCACCAATGGTAATTCATAAGTTACATCCACAATACAGTTATATATCTCAGAAATGAATATATCTCATTACAGTAACTCAATAAGAACAACCATATCTGAGGCAAGAAGGTTTACGTACCCTTTTCCCGAAAGTTTAAGAAGGTGTCTTATGTATTTATTTTTGCTCCTAAGATTGTGCTAAGACTTATTTTTTAGGGTGTCTTATTTTTGCCATGAACATAGAATTTCACAGATTTATTTGGTTGAACAAAATAAAATCACATGTATTTAATTTTCTGTAGTGATTTCATCACAAACATCAAGAAATAAGCAGTCCACAACTATAATTGCATAAAAAAATGCACTCAAGGTTTATTTTAGCGGGGTATACCTTATTTTTGGGGAAAACAGGGTACTTAGCAGTTTTCATAAATGGATGCCCATATGACATGATTGTGAGTATTATGTTGTACCGTTATTGTTAGCCATAGAGGAAAGTAGTAGAAGAGTGTAAGAATTCAGCAGATTCCCTTTTTCAGGCGACTGTCAAATACTGGTTTATTTGATGGTGAGCTTTCGATTCGCTGAGATCTACCTCATTTTCAGACCAAGTTGGTATACAAGAAATTGAAATTCACAGAATTTTTATACACAAATGGAATGGCTCTAAGGATCTTAGAATTCTTAAAAATAACAAAAATGCAATATAAGCAGAGAAGTCATTTTCAATCAGGTCAAGCAATCAAATATATCTGGGAATCTTGTGAGGCATGACGGATGGGGTCCAGTCAATTATGCGTCTTATCTCGCAGACATCAGGTGTAATTTGTGGCCGCATCCACAGTTGCACACATGTTAGTTCTGACATAGAGCTGGCTTGAATATTTAGCCCATTCTTGCAGAGTCTGAATTTTGCATTAATTTATAATTCCCAACTCCTTTTCTCTACCTCTGCGTCCTGTTAACAACTGTCCATTTAAAACCATAATTTTCATGATTCTTCAATTTACAATGGTCGATCTCATGGGAGAAGTGTTGTGCCACTGGAAGATCAGTTCTGCTGTTATTAATATGTGGAATCTGTGCGGAGTTCATTGGCTGGCTGTGAGTCTCTGTTCCTGTTTCCCCCACATAAAGGTTGCCTGTGGTAGGGCCATTGCGCACACATGCATCAGATACACCACATTGCTAGACCTGCAAGGAAAATGGTCCCTAAGTCTGTTGGCACCTGCTGTGATCTGTGGGACAGGTAACACTGTCATGCTGGTTGTGGATGTGACCTGCAGGTCTTGCACCTGTTCTGCATGGCAGGTGATGGGTTTGCACATTTCAGTTGGGGCCTCAGGGCACTCCGGTCAAATTAATACCGCGCATAGGTTGGTGGTTTGCCGAAGGAAAGGAGAGGGGGACTGGGAATTGTCTTTGAGTATGTTGTCCCTATGTAGTACTTGGTTGAGTTCCTTGGCAATTTTCGTTAGGATCTCCAGCTGTGGGTTGTAGGTTACAACTAGGGGCACACTCGTTTTCCTTCTGGGTTCCTGGTATGTAAGTAGATCTGTCTTGTTGATGGCGGCGCTTTGCCTGATTTGATTGTCCGTCACTTTGGGCCAGTATCCCTAAATGGAGGAAATTTTGTCCATCAGATCCTTGGAGGTGTTTGTTCAGGTTTGTCTTTCGGAAGGCACAAATACAATGTGTACCGTTATAGCCTGGCTGTATATAATGGATTGCTTTGTGTGTTTAGGCGTGGAAGCTGTTCATTCTTGAGGTAGGTCATTCTGTCTGTGGGGTTTGTGGTACACTGATGTTGTAGTAGCCGGTGCTCTTTGATGTGTATTGTAGTATCCAGAAGTGGATTTTGCTCTCTGAATAGGAAGTTTATGGTGATGGTGGAGTGGAAAGTTATTTGAGTCATTATGGAATTGAATTAGGGCCTCTCGCCGCAGTCCAGATGACAATGGATATCATCGATGTAACGGACTGGGTATACATCTTGGGATATTTCTTTGTGTGGTGGTGCATGTGGATAGATACGCTCCTTCCAGTTCAGCCATATAACAGGTTAGATTTACTGGGGCGCCAACAATACTGAAACACAATGAAGTTCCCCAATTCGCTGTAGTTATAGGTCCTATCCGTAAATTTAGTAAATAGTTGTGGCTGAGTATGAACTGTATGAGCTTGCGGAGGGCGTGTGATGGGTCGTGTTACTGGTTTTGTTGGGAAGTTTAGTTTCGCCAGGTGCGTTCCAGACATGCTGCAACTCCATCCTTCTGGGGTATGTTGTATACAAGGATTCTCAAAATCTATGGTTGCCAAAATGGTGCATTTCAGGAAGCGGACACCGAGGTCCATTGAGTTTGTTAAGAAGATTACGTTGGTGGTCCTGGATGTAACTAGGAGTATCTCTGACCAGGGGTTTTAGGGAAGATTTTCCACCGCCAACCTGAGATATTCTCTGTCAGAGTCCCATACACAGAGTAAATGATTAGGCCTCCGATGGGTTGCCATCTTTGTGGATTCTTGGGTTGAGAATGTAGAGTAAAGAAGCACACGACCCCCGGCCTGAGGATTCGTGGTTTGAGCCCCTCATTCTGCCATCTGGACCTGAGTTGGAAACTCTTGATCTTTTCTTTAGTTGTTTCATTATAGGCCTCTGTGGAGATCTCTCACTGTTCATCGATTAAGTATGGGAGTTAATGGGCGGTGTTGAACAGCTGTCCTGTTCGCTTCATGGATGTAGTAAGATGGTGTTAATCATGACTATTGCGCGCCTTTGTCAGCTGGTTTCTTAGTATATATTGTCCTGACTTTTCTTTCGTGAAGTGATTAGTGCATTCCTGTCCTGCAGGGTTAGCTTATGGATCCTGTTTCTTTACTTTCCCGCGTAAGATGTCTCAGATTTTACATTGCCTTTCTGAAAAAGTCAATGTAGTTACTGTCCAGTGCCATGCTTCATTATGTTTTCCAGGAGAGGGGCCCCGGATTGATTTTTGGTGGGTTCCTTTTGGTGCTGTTCTTCTGAGTCGCTGCTGTATGGAAGGTCTTTGTCATAGATAGTATTCCCTCTAGTCACTTATTTTTCTGAAAAAAACTCCTCCATGTCGTGTGCTCATAGTTTGACTGGGTCAGTGACGTGCTGAGGGGCAGAAGGACCGAGTCCTTTGGATGAGAACTGACATTTTCGTGTTGTTGTTTGGCTCTCAGGAGGAAAGGTTCTACTCTCAGGTCCTGCTGAGCTGGACGGTCGCAAAGTAAATTTTCAGACTCTGCAAAATGGGCTAAATATTCATGCCAGCTTAACTGTCAAACTAGTGTGTGAACTTTGATGGCCACAAATTTCACCTGATGGCTGCGAGTTAAAGATGCAGATTTATGACCCCTCCGTCATGCCTCAAAAGTTGCAGATTGTTGATGTCTTGACATTTTGTAAAGGACTTCTCTGCTTTTATTTGCATTTTGTTTATTTTTGTAAGTATTCTAAGATCCTTTGATGGTCCATGTCTTTTAGTGTATAAAAAGTCTGTGAATTGTTTCAATTTCTTGTATAAACAACTTCGTATGGAAGAAGGGATCTAGTTCTCTCGAAAGCTCACCATCAAATATACTCAGTTAGCCTGAAAAAGGTATCGCCTGATTTCTTCACTCTTCTACCACATATGACATGATAATGATACATGGCACATTTTTTTTAAACTACACATGCCACCAAGTAGGAGTAGTGAAAACTGGGGAAAAGGGGTATAATTGACCTCACGCAAGGCCATGCAAATATTGTGCAGCGCCGTGGCTGGAGTTGGGAGCTGAAGGCTAGTATCTGATGTGGCTAGCTGACATTCAGACCCTACACAGTGGACATTTCTGAAGCTATGAGAGAAAAAAAAGGCTGAAAAAAAATACAACACAATCTGTGCAGTAAAGGCAAGACTATCAATTTTAATGGCAAAGGCTGGGATAAAAAAAATGTAACATACCTCAGTACATCAGAAGGGTTGTGCTGTGCACTTAAAACTTGGAGGTATAAAATATGGCTGTGTGAATAGTTGCAGTGACTGACACTGGATCTCTATTTAGAGGTTTTCAAACTGAAAACTAAATTAGTTGATGGCCATGAGGCTTAAGAGTGAGAAAACAGATGGGATTATTAACTTGTCCGAGTATACAGCATATTAATGAACGCTACCTTCAACACTCACAGACAGTCAGCGTTAAACCATACTTTACAGCTCTCAGATATATGTTGTAAATTCTGATATAGAAAATAATTAGAGCCGGGAGGCAGTGTGGGCCCCCTTTTCAAATCCCTTATGTTTTTAGGAGTTCTTTGGGGAAAATGTGGTTTTAAATTTAAAACTTAGAAAATAAAATTTTTCCCAAATTTAACACGGTTACCTCTATTTTTTCATGCAGAGCCTAGAAAAAGGACGGAAAAGAAAAGTCCCACTAGCATAGGGTTTTTTGATAAGCTCGCTTTTTCTCATCCCTGCTATTTGGGGGACATTAAATCATGCTACAGAATTGGGGGCTGTAGACAAAGAAAGGGACTTGGGAATTTTTCTGCCACACCATCTGCTAGGAAGAGAACAGAAAACTGACTGGAACTGAAGGGAACAATGCCATCTGTTTCTGTCAACAAAGGGCCACGTGTATCTGCAGGGGGATGCCATTTTTCTGTTTTAAGTTTTGAGTCATTTACGCCGACTTTACCCAAAATTTAAACCCCAGTAGAGGCTAATTTGTATTGGATCATCATTAGAAGAGGTTATTGAAGATCATTTGCAACTGTTTCTATTTGATGTATTTAATGTGCATTTATATGATGTAAACAAAAGACGCAGATACAGCTTTTACCAATACTGGGAGGTTAGGTTTTCCCAAAGTAAGTTACCCAAATTTTTTTAAAATACATACAAATAGTTTCCTCGATCAGGGGATTTAAAGGCCCCTTTTTCCACAGCAATGTTTTAAAAAAATGTTCAAAAAAATTTCGGGGTTTTTAAACCCTGTGGAATATTGGTTTTCGGGCCCCAGGTTTTTTGTTGTGAATGTACAGGGTTCCCCACCGCCAAACCCCGGGGCCGGAAAAACTGGCGGTTTGAAAAATTTTGAATTTCCCGTGGGTTTTAAAAAAAAACTGGAAAAAATCCATGCTCTGTAGACTACAGCAGGGGTCCATAACCGCCGGGCCGCGGACTGGCACTGGACCGTGGCGCATGCCCTGCCGGTCCGGTCATCGAGCGGTTTTGGGGACTTCTCTGGCAGCCCTTTTTAATCCAGCCCCCCCCCAAATTTTTTCTGCGGGACCCCAGCGTGCGGCTGCCCCTCACCAAAGGGGCAAAGGGAGGGGGGTTCATTAGGGGTCCCTTCTTTCCAAAACGTTGGGGGTAGTTTCACGGCCCCTTTAGCAACCCTTTCTTCCCATCAGCCAAAGCAGGGAGTTTTTAATTTAGCGTGTTTGTCAAAATGGAGGCAGGTCCTGGAGGCAAACGGGCTTTTTCCGGGGATAGAAAAAGGGGAGAAAAATTTTTTTTTTAAAAATTTCCCGGGTATCTCTAATTTTCTAAGGGGGATATAGCTATATAAAGGGTTTCAGGGGGGGAAATTTAGTGTATAATGACTACAGAGGGCATATAGTGTTTAATGACTACAGGGGCATATTGCTGGGATAATTTTTACGGGGGGCTTTTAGCTGTTTAATGATCAGGGGCATTTGCTTAAAAGGGATACGGGGCATATACGGGTTATAATGTCAAAGGGGGCATATAGTGTATAATGTCTACGGGGGGCATATAGCTGTATAAGACTACAGAGGGATTTTAGCTTTTAAAAGACTACGGGGGGGCCATATACTGAAATAATGACTCAGGGGGTATTTAGCTGTTAATAAATACGGGGGCTTTTATAGCTGTATAATGTTTTAAGGGGGGCTTTCCCTTTTTTGTAAGTGGGGGAAAAAAAGTTTTAAAACCCCCCTGAAAATTCTCCCAGTTTATTATTTCCCTGAAAATGATTGAAATTCACAAATTCTTTGGTTTTTAATATATTCTTTTATTTTGCTTGCAATGAAAAAAACAAAACAAAATGAGAAAAAAATAAAAATCATTAAATTTTTCACCCAAAAATTAAAAAAATTGGCCGGACAAAAGTTTTGGCCCCCTCGGGCCTAATACTTGGTAGCACAACCTTTAGCCAAAAAAAATTTGCGAACAACCGTTTCCCCGGTTTAAACCATCAATGGTTTTTTAAATGCTCTGTTTGGAATTTTAGCCATTTTCTTTGGAAAAAAGGGGAAAGGTCCTTAGATTGAAGGGTGCCTTCTCCAAATTTCCCATTTGAGATCTCTCCACAGGTGTTTTATGGGTTTTAGGTTTCGGGAATCATTGCTGCCACTTTAAAAGTCTCCGGTGTTTTCCTCTCAAACATTTTCTTTTGTTTTTTAAAGGGGTTTTTTGGGTCATTGTCCTCCCGGATGACACTTTGACCTCTGAGGGAGACCCGTTTTCTCACACGGGGCCCCTTTAATTTCTGAAAAAATTTGTTGGTAGTCTTCAGATTTCTTTTTGCCTTGCCCCCTCGGAAAGCAGTCCAGTCCCAAGGGCAGCAAAACCCCCCCCCAACCCCCCCCAAAACAAAAGGGATTTTTTCCGCCAATTTGTTTGACTGTGGGGGACCGGGGTTTTTTTTTTGAATGTTTTTTTTTCCCCCTGTAAACTCTATTTGATCCCTTTTTCCCAAAAAGCTTCTTTTTTTCCCCATCTAAACCAGAAAAACATTCTTCCCAAAACATTTTGGGCTTTCTTAGGAAAAGTTTGGGAAAACTCCAGCCGGCTTTTTTTTGTCTCGGGGTAAGAAGTGGGGTTTTCCCTGGGTATCCTCCCATACAGTTCCTTTTTCATTCAGTCGTGACGGTTTAGTATGGGTTGACATGTTTTTACCCTCGGACTGAGGGCAGCTTGAACTTGGTTTGGTGTTAGTCGGGGGGTTCCCCTTTATCCCAATCTGCACAATCTTGCATTAAATTTTCTCTCATAAATTTTTCTTTTTCTTCCACACCCTAGGGGGGTAGCCCAGGGAAAAGGGGTTTTAAACTTCTTGAGGGACCCCTGCGCACGGTAGACACAGGAACATTCGGTCTTTGGAGATGGATTGTACCCTTGAGATTGATAAAGTTTCCCCCCCAATTTTGGGGATTCTAAAGTCCTGACATTTCCCTCGGGTTTTTTTCCCTTTTCCCATGCCCCATGTGGTCCCACACAAGGACACAGGGAAGGGGGTTAAAAGTCAATTTTAAATTTCCTTGCCCCAAACTGGCTGAAAAGTGTGATTTATTTATTGCCAAAATTCCTTTTGTTAAAAAAAGGTTTGGGCCAAAGGGAAAAAAAAGGTTAAAAATTTTTGATGTTAATTACACAAAAATTTAAAAGAAGAATCCATGTTTTTAAAAAACCCAGTCCCAAATATTTTTGTCCCCCCCCTTTTTTATGTTTGGTGTGGAATTATAATCCTTTTTGGCTTTTTTGAAAATTTCTTTTTGGGGTTTTTTTTTCCAAATTTTTGAAGACAAATTAAATGAAGATAATACTACCAAAAAAATTTGTGATTGAAATTCACTTTGGAAGAAACTGGTATTATTTGACGAATTGGGGGGGTCCCTTTATTTTGGCCATATGTATAATGCTACTGGGGGCATACGTTGTATAATGCGCAGGGGGCATTTTGGTGTTAACGTTAAGGGGGAGCTATAGCTGTAAAGCTTTTTGGGGGGATATGCTATATAAAAATTACGGGGCATATCTTATAATGCTGAAGGGGCAATGCTGTTAAAATGACTACAGAGGGATATAGCATATAATGAAACAGGGGGAAGTTCTATAATGTTACAGGGGGAATATAGCTTTATAATGACTCAGAGGGCTATGTGTTAATGATAAGGGGGAATGTCTCTATAAGACTACGGGGGGGATTTAGTGTAAAATGTCTACACAGGCATATAGTGTTAAAATGATACAGGGGGCTTATAGCTTTTATAACTACGGGGGATATTCTAAAATGACTGCAGGGGGCATATAGCTGCATAATGACTACAGGGGCATATCTTATAATGCTGCAGGGGGCTATAGCTGTAAAATTTCTAAGGGGGTTTATAGCTGTATAATGTCTACGGGGGCATATGTGTATAAGGGACTACAGGGGGCATATAGTGCATAATGATACAGGGGATATAGCTGTATAATGACTAAGGGGGTTATGTGTAAAATGATACATTTGGGGCAATAGCTGCATAATATCAGGGGGCATACAGTTGTATAGTGGGGAAAAAAATATTGGCACCCATGCAATTTCCCCAGTAATACTCAGTTTCTTCCGGGAAAATGATTGCAATCAAAAATTCTTTGGTTTAAATTTTATTTTTTTTGCTTGCAATGAAAAAACACAAAAAAGAATGAGACAAAATAAAATCTTTGATCATTTCACCAAAACTTAAAAAAGGGGTCGGACAAAAGTTTGGCACCCTCAGCCTAATACTTGGTAGCACAAACCTTTAGAAAAAAATAAGCGAAAACCCGCTTCGGGAAAAACCTTAAATGAGTTTTTTTACAATGCTCTGCTGGAATTTTAGACCATTCTTTTTTGGAAAATGTCAGGCCCCTGAGATTTAAAGGGTGCCTTCTAAAAACTGCCTTTTTTGGATTCCCCAAGGGTTCTATGGGATTAGGCTGGATTTGCGCCACTTTAAAATTTCCCAGGCTTTTCTCAAACCTTTTTTCTAGTGTTTTTTAAGTGTGTTTTGGGTATTGTCCGGCGGGAAAGCCCCATGCCTTGGGGAGACCAGCTTTTCACACGGGCCCCTCTTTTGCTAAAAATTTTTTTGGGTAGCTTTAGACTTCATAAGCCTGCACAGGGTAAAGCAGCCCTCCGGTGGGGGGGGCGCAAAGCAACCCCAAAAACTCGGGGAACCTCCCCATGTGTGACTGTAGGGCCGTGTTTTTTTCTTTAAATGTTTTTTTTTTTTTCCTGTAAACTCTTTTGTTGATGCCTTTTCCCAAAAAAAGCTCTACTTTTGTTCATCTGACCCGGGACATTCTTCCAAAAAATTTTGGTTTCTTAGGTAAAGTTTGGGGCAAACTCAGCCTGGCTTTTTTTATGTTTGGGGTAAGAAGTGGGGTCTTCCCGGGTTTTCCTACCTTTTTGTCCCTTTTCATTCAGACGCCGAGGATTGTCGGTTGACATGTTGTACCCTCGGACTGAGGGCGCTTGAACTTTTTTGGATTTTAGTCGAGGGTTTTTTATCCCCCATCCCCACAATCTGAATTGAAATCCTCATCAATTTTTCTTTTCCGTCCACATCTAGGGAGGTTAGCCCCAGGCTGGGCTTTAATTGGGAGGTTAGCCACAGTTCCTGGGCTTTAATTCTTGATGACAATGGCACGGTAGGGCACAGGAAAATTCAGGGCTTTGGGTGGATTTTAGCCCTTTTGGTTTTTCATGCTCCTCACAATTTGGATTCAAGTCCTCAGACATTCCTTGGTTTCTTTCTTTTTTCCCTGCTCAAAAGGGTCCACACAAGGACACAGGAAGGGTTGAGTCAATTTAATCCATGTAACTGGCTGCGTGTGTTTTTGTTATTGCCAACACCCGTTAGGTGCCAAAGGTAAGTTAAAATTTCTGTTAATTACACAAATTAGAGAAGATCATGATTTTTTAAAACAGTGCAATAGTTTTGCCACCCCCTTTTTATGTTTGGTGTGGAATTTTTACCAATTTGGCTTTATGCAATTCTTTTTGTGGTTTTCCTTGCGACAAAAAAATGAAGATAATAAAAACCAAAGAATTTGTGATTGCAATACTTTCAGGAAAAACTGAGTTTATTTGACAGAATTGAGGGTGCCAATACTTTTGGGACACCTGTATAATGACTATGGGGGGTTTAAGTTGTATATGATGCAGGGGGCATATTGTGTATAACGTCTACACGGAGCTTTTAGCTGTTAAAACTATGGGGGGTATAGCTGTATAATGACTGCAAGGGGGATTTTAGTGTTAATTTTATACAGGGGTATACTTATAATGAATAGGGGGGAAAGTTCCCATAATGATTTAAGGGGGCCCTTAGCTTTTAAAGACTACAGAGGGGGTATAGTGATAAAGTCGGGGGAAGTTCTATAATTATACAGGGGGGAAAAGCTGTATAATGTCCACAGAGATAAGCTGTAAATGACTACAGGGGGATATAGTATATATAATACAGGGGGGGGATTCTCTATAATGATGCAGGGGGAAAATTTGCTGCAAATGTCAGGGGCATTTTCTTAAAGACGCAGGGGGCATATAGTTTAAAGTCCCAAAGGAAGATATGCTGATAATGACTTTGGGGGGATATAGAATTAAAAATTACGGGGGATTTTCTCTATAATGCGAAGGGGCATTAGCTTATAATGACTACAGAGGGCATATTTTATAATGGGAAAACAGGGGGAATTCTTAAATGACCTACAGGGGGGATATAGCTTTTTAATGAACCCGAGGTCATTGCCCGTTTTAATGAACAGGGGGAAAGTCTTATAATGTACGGGGGCTTAGCTGTATAATTTTTTACACGAGATATGCTGTATAATGACTACAGGGGGCATATAGCTTATATAAAAAAGGGGGATATCTCTATAATGACTAAGGGGGGATTGTGCATAAGGGACTACGGGGGGCATATCTCTATAAGACTGCAGGGGGCTATAGTTATAATACACAGGGTTTTTATATCTATAAGACTATGAGGGGCTTTTCCTATAATGACTCGGGGGAATATATCATATAGTATACCCTTTTTTGGGTTTTTTTTTAATCGTGCCTGTTATTCAAAAACATAACCCCCCCCCTTACCCCGCCCTAATAACCCATCCCCGAAAAACCCCCCCCCCCACGGGCCAGGGAAAAAAATTGTCTTCATAAAACGGCC
Source organism: Phyllomedusa bahiana (assembly GCA_025379985.1). Lineage (NCBI taxonomy): Eukaryota > Metazoa > Chordata > Amphibia > Anura > Hylidae > Phyllomedusa > Phyllomedusa bahiana. Next base: position 9,802 of record JAODAL010044745.1, on the reverse strand, counting down.
CTTGGGTGGAAAAAGGTTGGGGGGCCCGCTGGACTACGCAGGATTTTTCATTCGGTTAACACACTAGGTCAGTCGTTTTTTGAGGTTCTAAATCTGAATCCGCCATAATCGAGAAAAACCCGCTTTTTTAAAACTAGCCTAATACTAAGGGCGCATGTATAAGGGTTTAGCCTGTTTTTGGGTACACTGCGCCTCCCACCCCGAATCCCTGTCAGAGCAGCGTTCCCACTTTCGGCTGCGGTCCGAAGAAGGGGCGGGAAAGGGGCCCCGGTGGGGCACGGTGTGGGGCGTTCCGGGGCGGGAGGGCGCGCTGTATAGCCGGGGCATGTACCACGCGGCCGCCAAATGGGGCGCGCGGCAGCTCGACAAGCAGCCCAGGTTTTTTTTGGTTAAACCTCCGGCGGCGGCGAAGTGAAGCAAAAATCCGAACATAGGAAGGGGATCGAAGACGCGACAGAATACGGGCCTCCGCGGGACAAGCAGACTTGGGTGAAATGCCCGGCGGGGGCGAAGTGAAGAAAGAACGGAACATGGGGGAAGCAGATGAAATGCGACAGAAACTCGGGCCCCCGCTTTTCAGCCGGGGTATGAATAGGAAAAAATCCCCTTTTATAAAGGCGGAAAAAACGGTCAGAAGAGAGCTCATGTAAAAAATACACATAAAAAAAAAAAACTCATTTTTCCAAACTCTAGAACGGCGCAATATCAAAAAATTGATTTGCAAATTGCGGGAAAGACATTAATTCAAAATCTGAAACCTTTTTCCTTTGGCGGCAGAAACGGCCAATCAGAATCGGGCGACGTGAACCATTAAAAGATGGGGAAGAATTGACCTATCAAAACCCCAGCGGAAATAAAAATACAGAAAAAAAGCTGAAAAGGCTGATTGGCTGAGCTAGGGGGTCCGGCTAGTCCCCAATCAGAATAGGACGAAAAAGTCCCATTCTAGGCAGGGAGAAGTGTTCCCAATCAAATCCAGGGCGGGGATAATTCAAAATACAGAAAAAAAAGAAAAAAAAGAGCTTATTGGTGAGTGCGGGGCCCTCGGCTAGTCACCCAATCAGAATAGGAGGACAAAAAACCCATTCTACCTAGGGAGAAGTGTAGCCCAAAATCAGATCCAGGGGAGATAATTCAAAAATACGTAAAAGAAGAAAAGAGCTTTTGGCTGAGCTAGCGGGTCTGGCTGCTCCCCAATCAGAATAGGAGCGACAATTCCCCATTTAGCTATGGAAAGTTTTTAGACCAATGGGAACCAGGGCGGGATAATTCAAAATACAGTTAAAAAACAGAAAAAAGCTTATGGCTGAGTAGGGGGGGCTCGGCTAGCTAGCCAATCAGAGCGGAGCTACTTCTCCCTTTATCCCTTATGGAGAGATGAGCGCACTCAAACTGGGCGTCAGGCCGCGCGGCAGAAGTTTTAAAATCAACAAATTTTTTTTTATACAGTGTAAAAATTCTCAGTAAAGACCGAAACTTCTTTAAAAAAAAAGCGTTAAAAAACCCAAAAACGCGTTCGTCGCCGAGACCGGCGTCATGGGGAAAATTTGCCATAAAAGGAATTGCCGGGGAAAGACAGTAATTCAAATTTGTAAAGCTATTCTCATTGGTCGGGAAACCAGCAATTCAAATAGGAGCGACAATGTCCCTTTTAAAACCCATGGAGGGAAATTCCCAATCAGAATAGGAGCGAAAAATGTCCCATTAGTTAGGGAGGAGAATTGACCAATAGAATAGGACGACAGTGGCCCATTCTATCCTAGGGAAAAAAAAATGGCCCAATCATATTAAAAGGGGGGACGTTCAAAATACAGTAAAAAGGCAAAAAAACGGCGTTTGGGTTGAAGAGCGGGGGCTGTCCAGTTTAGCCAATAAGAGCGGAAGCTGCTTTCTATAGAGTTCTATGGGGAATCGAAATTTAAAAGAGGGCCGTAATTTGGACCAATGGGGGGCAGCGACGCCCCAATGGGTTTTCTAATGCAATCTGGTATAAAACTGTCCTGGTGAAATAAAAATTATAAACTACAGAAGTTGTCCCGATGTGTATATAAAAGGAATACTAATATTGGCTAACGAAATAAAAATTTTTAAATCAAAAAATATGCTTATTTCTTTTTTGATTCACCCCAACTATTGATCCTTGGGTAAAGAAAATAAAGAAAAAAACATGAATTTATGGGCTTTTTTTTTTTTTTCATTAGACATATTGTATTCCCTTTTTTTACCATCGGCACAACTTCCGATGTTTAATTTGATTTCAGCCGTACATTTTATACCCCAATTTTCATTAGAAAACCCCCTAGGAGCGTCCCGTTCCCCATTGGTCCCAAATGGGCGGCGCCTCTTTTTAAATTTTTTGATTCCCCCAAAACCTATGAGAAAGAGGCGCCTGATTGGCTACTGGCAGCCCCCCCTGCTTCAACCCAAACAGCTCGTTTTCTGCTTTTTATGTATTTTGAAATGTCCCCCGGGGGATTCTGATTTTGGGGGAAACTTCCCATAGGTAGAAAAGGGACTTTGTCGCTGTTTTTCTGTTGGTTAAACTTTTCCCCTAGCCTAGAGGGACTTTGTCGCTCCTATTCTGATTGGTGAGATAGCCAAGCCCCCCCTTTCTCGCCAAAACACTGTTTTTAGCTTTTTTTCTGATTTTGAACGTCCCCCCGGATTCTGATTGGTCAATCCCGCCCCAAAGGTTTTAATAGTTCATTCGCCCTATTCTGATTGGCGGTTTTGGCGACCCCTGAGAATAGGTTTCAGAAATTTTAAAAACTGTAAAATTTCCCCGGGATTTCCAATATCCTAATTCTTGATTGGATATTGGAAAGTGATTTTGTTTTATGTCATTTTTTTTTTTAATGTTTCAGCTCTTTCCTAGAATGTAGAACGTCTTTTTAAAGGCGATTTTTGGGTTTATACTCCGCACCACTTTTGGGGAAAGATTTTCTCGCCGTCCGCCTGTCTCGCATGGAACAGATTTTCGGCGCAGTCCCGCAGGCGCCTAAGTCCCGCACGCGCCCCCCCAACACTGGCGAGGCGCGGCGGATTTTCCCCCCAGTATGGGGCACTTCCCTTGGCGGGAATCTTCGGGGGCAGCGCCGCACAGCGCCCATGTCCCCGCACTGTGCCCCACGCACTGGTGAGGCGCGGCGGCTTTTCCCCCCATGTATGATCGCACTACCCCCGGGGACAAACTCAGATACAGCGCCCCAAAAATTCACCTCATTCCCATGCGCCCGAAGCTGGCGAGGCGCCGGCTTTAATGATATGTATGAGCGCGGGCCCCTCCCCGACAAAAAAAAGGTGCAGGGTTTTCCCCCGGGAAACTGCGGGAAAACGGCGCTCGACCGGGAGCTTCATACATGTGGCCCTAAATGCTGAGTAGCCAGTTTAATTTCAGTAACATTTTGTTAGGATTGCAATTTATACACAATGCAGTCTTCAGAACTGCCGATGGTGTACACCTGATCATAGCACTGACAGGGATGGGAAATTATGTGATTAATGAAAGAGTCACTGTCACTGTTATCTAATCAGTTTTTTACTTCAGGGTATGACGAGTTTCAGCTTTAAAGACGAGAAGAATTTTTTTTTTCTTTTTTGCCTCTCAGCATTGTGACAAGCCGATACTTTTCTCATGTAGTATCAATCGTATATGACTGTATGAAACAGAACAAATGAAAAAGTTCTTTTAGGGTAAAATATACTTAATTCAATATAAGTAAAATTTTTATTTTTTTGTTTTTTTTTTATAGTATTGATGGATACTATCTGAATGTTACCAAATATGTTTGCCTTTTGTTGTTTTGTACGTCTTTATTTGCTCGATTAGGTACCTGGTTGGTTTAACAGCAGTTTGGATGAATTTGACAAAATACTTGGGATTCATGACATCCCAAACCCGAATCCTATTAAAGCGACTGTCAATATTTTACATTGATTTGGATCTCCCATATAAATGTACAGGGAGAACTGAGCAACGCGATCATTTTTTTTTGAGGGCCCGGCTGGCCTTAAAACCAGCCCGTGTGGGTGGACAAATTTTTAAACCCCCACCATTACTCTAAACCCTAACTTCCCCTTTCCCTAATCTAAACCACAATCCTATGCTAACTTCAACCCTAATCATGAACTAAACTGCAACTTAAACTGTAACCAGAAGGTACGATTTTCTGCAATTCTGACAAAATTCAGTTCCGACTGACCCAAACCAAGTGGCCAATACATGGGTTGAATTTAATTCAGTTCCAGGATGGGAACATTGAATATTAATATTAAACGTTGAAGGGGTCACTGACTTTATCCAATGCGTTTGCCCTTCAGTTTTAAAGGAACCTGTCACATAGGTTATGCCCTCTTGATGAGGGCAGCAAAAACTATGTAACCTGTGTCCCCGCACTGTGCCCCTGATTTGTAGAATTTTGGTTTTTAGGATTTACCCCCCAAATCTTTTTTCATGAGCAGGTGTTAGCCCCCCCCACCAAAGATAGCCCGCCCTCTGACAGTTTTACATTTTTACCCATTCAAAATAATAGATTTATAAATTTTGGGGGGGGGGGGCCCGCCCAGGAGGGCGGGGTTTAAAAAAAATGACTCTTTGTTTTGACTCTTTTCTGGGTGAAAACTTTGGGGTTTGAGATTAAATACTCAAAAAAATAAGCATCTTACAGAATAAGGGACACAGCACTGGAAACAGCATGTCTGACCCTACCTTGTTCTGTCCTCATTAAGAGGGGCAAAATCTATGTGGCAGATTCCCTTTAAATACTCTAAAACTACAGCAACTTACAGAATAAGGGACACAGGGCTGGAAACAGCAGGTCTGTCACTAGCTTGTGCTGTCCACAGCCAGGGGGGCATAAACCATGTGACAGGTTCTCTTTAAGGGTTCCAGAGGTTAGACAGTCATATACCATAACTGCTTGGTGGGAAGAGTAAAACTTTAAACAGCACAAGTGGGTATGCAGTAAAGAAATGTTTTCTAACAAGTAATTCCTGCTGGTGTAGTTATAACATTTAGTGTACTAAATCAGATACTTAAAATGTAGCTGGAAAGTTTTACACACAATATAACATTACTATGAATATTTTAGTAAATAAATTGCTACTCATAAATGATGCATCAATTCTAGTACTGCTGGGTAAATCTACAGTGCCACCTGACCAAGGGATCAAAGCCGAGTAATGTGTTTGTTGGTTTAAGTGTTATTGCTATGCTATGTTATGTGTATGCAGGCAAAGGAGGACAAGAAGCAACACATTGGAAAATGCAAAACAGGATTAAGAATGAAAGCGCCAGATTTCTCCTATCTCTTTCACTTTAGTTTTGTATTATGTTGTTAGATCTGAACACACTGCCTTTCTTTGTGCCTTTTCAGCCATGTTTATCAAGGGAGGGGTACAAAAGTAACCCTGGTTCACTCTTTCTCCCTGTCTCCCCCTTATGCGCCACCTGACCAGAAGCATTCTTTAGAATGGAGCTTCATTACAAAGATCGCTTGTACTAAGTGTGTGTCTGGGCAATATACATGCCAGTAATCCCCATCCTTTTCAATGCTTTTATACTTTTTTTACAATGAAGCACAGTGCATTTCTACAATATTATCATTGACTGCCTTGGGGCATATGACATATATCTATCAAAAGAGTGTTTGTGTGACTCCAAGGATGGGTGCTGTATTTAACATATCACTGACTGAAATATAAACCCGCAATGTCTGCTGGCCTGAGAATGTTCAAGAGTTCAGTGATGAAGTCGCTACATCATGAACGGCTCCCTTGTTAAGTGTTTTGCCTTAGAGCTAATGAGACATATCACACATTAACAAGTTGATAACTAAGGGGCTTACATTGTATCAGATAAGAGAAAAGTGAATTTACATAAGGATGCACTTTAACAATGCCCCCACTAACACCAACGCAATTTAATGCAGTGCTTAAGAAATAACATAAGACCTAAGGGCCTGTTTATACGGCAATGGACAAATACCCGTCGGTTTAGCCGACCGGTATTTGTCCGATTTGTGTGCCGTGCACACGGCTGCGAGGGAGACGTGGGGCGGATTTTCTCCGCGATGAGCCCTCCCCCTTCACATTCACATATTCTGTCCGAAAACCGGACAGAAGAATGTGCACGTTTTTGGGGTGGCCTGCGGGCGGAACACCCGCCGGGTGGAAAACCCATGCAGTGGGGACTGCTGCACGGGTTTTCCACAGAGCCCCGTTGTGCTCATTTGCGGCCGGTTTTTCAGACGGTCTGAAAAACCGCAAACCGTCTGAAAAACCGGCTGCAAACCCGTGCCGTGGGGACATGCCCTAAGAGAAAAGAAACTTGTGGTGTTTGCACTGAAATACATTTGTCTAAAATTGACAATTAAAATTAGATTTGTATAATCCAGTATCTATGAGGACTAATAGACCCACGTCTAAGGTCTGATACTGAGGAACAAATGGTTCAGAAAGGATGGAGGTGTCTAGCCCAACTCATCTAACTCTCTATAAAATTTACATGCACATCTTAATGCACATAATAATTGGGCATTTAAATTTTAATAAAAGATCATATGGCTGTCAATTATTTTAAGTTTATGACCAAATCAGGCTAACTGAGCATATTTGATGGTGAGCTTTCGAGAGTACTAGCTCCCTTCTTCAGACATGATGTTATACAATAAACTGAAAATTGACAGACTTTTTATACACAGAAGACATCAACCTTCAAAGGAACTTAAAGGGGTTGTCTCACTACAATGATTCCTTTTTATGTTAAAGATCTTGTAGAAACAAGTCACTTTGCAATATGTGTCCATTAACCGTGTCCTACCTATTGTGAGATATCCCATCGTGTATGTGCTGCATCAGCTCCTCAGGTCACTATAGCTACAGACCTGTTCAATCTGTCATGATAGGCTGCCAGCACTGGTTGCTATAGCTACTGACCTGGCTTCTACTGCCGTCTAGTAGAAGCCAGTAAACACACCCCTGAATTCAAAATGAAACCAAGAAAACAGGACTGAGGTAAGATGAATCAATGTAGTGAAACAACCCCTTTAAAATCTTTAAAAATAACAAAATGCAATATAAATAGAGAAGTTATTCACAACAGGTCAAGTAATAAACAATCTGGAAACTTGTGGGGAGTGCTAGAAGGATCATTAGTTCTTGCTGTTATCTGTTTGCTATCAGGTGGTGATTTGTGACCCTCACAGTTCATACTTAGTGTGACATGAAACATGCATGAATATTAAGTCTAAATTGCAGCGTTTGAAATCTTTGCATCAGCTTATATTCCCATTCCTTTCTCTCCCTCTGCGTCTCAAAATGTCCCATTAAAACCACAACCTGCAAATCTTCAATAGAGTGGTCTTCTCTGGAGAAATGTGCGGCCACTGGGAGATCTTTTCTGCTATTATTAATGGTGAATCTGTGAGTTCTCTGCCCTGTTTCCCCCACTTAGAGGCCGGTGCAGGAATATGTCCCCCTAATTCTGTGTACCAGTTGAATAAGACCTTCTAGACAGCTGTTATATAACTGATCATATATACATACAGATCCAATAAGGTAGTGACAATCAAGTTCCCCTTATTTACTCACAGGAATGCTAAAGTCCCATGAGACCGACCATCAAAAGAACCTCTTTAATTGGTTAAAGTGTCTCTCAAGAACGAGACACCCTATATGCCATATATGTTTCCCCTTTAACCTGTGACATCTTCTTAGTAAAAAAAATTGTGGTCACCGTGAAGTAACAATTCTGGAGTATCTTCTCTTATGCCCAAAACTTTCCATGGCCTGAAACACGTCACATCTTTCTCCTGTATGTCGGTTTTTACCTGTGGCTTCTACATAAATGTGGATTTTACATTTGAAGATGCTAGACATCGTTGTTTGATTCATCTTTTCTTAGGCTATGTTCACACGATGTATTGCGGCACATACAGTTCGCGCTGCAGTACATCGTGTCTTTCGGGAGCTCGTGCTAATATGCGTGTACTCCCGTAGCGCGTATTCGCCGCAAGTAATTGACATGTCACTTACCTCCCTGCGCGTACAATATGATCGTATTGTATGAGCGGGGAGAGAAGACGTAATCTGTAGTTCTCTATGAGAACTATGGATTACCGTAATTTTGGTGCGCATCTCGCCCATATTAGTGCGCAAATATGCAGCGAAATGCGCACCGAGATTACTCCGTGTGAACATACCCTTATAACTCTGTGTTGGGCTGTTCCTCCTTCTAGAAATGTTTACCGAAATTGTCAGCTGAATGTTGCCAATTAGGGGTGTGATTGTGCATAGTATGGTATTGTCCAATTAGTGCTGACTGAGTGAGAGTCCGCAGAGACACACTCATTTTCCAATTTGGGAATGGTAACACCCAGCTGACAGATTCAGTAATACATTTCCAGAGTATTTACTAAAATAGACATGTCAGGAGATGTCACATGTTCTCTTTAGGATGGATCTTTAGAGGGACATGTATGAAAACTGTCTTGGTCTAAGACTTTTCTTGTTGGCCATAGCAACCAATCAGAGCTCGCCTTTCATTTTTTCAGAGCACTATATGAAACGAAAGGGAAACTCTGATTGGTTGCTATGGGCAGCAAGGACAGTCTTACACCAAGAAAGTTTTCATACATGTGGCCCTTAGGCCCCGTTCACACGGCTTATTTGCCGACGGATTGGCGCCGTATTCCGCGCCGGATTTGCGCTTCAATACGGCGCCAATCCGTCGGAGTCATTACGGAATCCACTGCTCTCATAGAGAAACAGTGGAATCCGTCGCTCCTCCCCGCTCGGCAATCCGCCGCGGGGGGAGAAAGTGACATGCACATTATTACGGCGCGGACGCGCCGTAAACAATGCATTGTCTATGGGGCCGGGAGTGGCGCCCCCGCGCGCTCCGGCCCCGCCCCCGTCCCTTATTCACGGCGGATTTGTGCGCTCAATACGGCGCACAAATCCGTCGGGAATAAGCCGTGTGAACACGGCCTAAATGTTTATTCAGTGGGGTTTCAGCCTCTGGACACACACCATTTTCAGCCTTGTTGCTCTTGCATGTGCCACCTCTCCTTCCTTGCTTACATAGGCACAGTGGCTCATCTGCACAAGTGGCTGTGTCTGGTATTGCAGATTAACCCCATTCATCGTGCTGATCAGTGGCAATCCAGAGGTTGCACCCTCACAATAAAATGCTAATTATCTATCCTGAATGCTGCCAATGTGTGTGTCTGCAGGTGGGAAGGAGGGCATCGCTACCCCTGAGCAATGAAAAAAGATGGCCGGCTGTAAGGGACAGCAGCCACCTTACTTTAGTCACCAATAGATGTGCCCGTTTCTTCCTGTGGTGTTAATCTATGGCAATTTGCAGAAAGCCCATCCCGACCATAACATAACTGTACATCAAATGTCAGGAAGGGTGCTATAGCTTTCATGGTTTGTGTTTCAGTTTCTTTCTATTTCAAGATCTCCGGTTGCTCTATGGAATCTTTCTTGGTTGAATTTAATTTATGTTCGATTTATCAGTGTAGACAAGAGCAATAAGCCCATGAGAGAAAAGAGTGGTGTTCTGCCTTTGTGTTTGGGTTACAGGGATTTACCTTTACTAATACAATAGGCCAAACCATAAGTTATACAACATATTAGGTCAGCCCAAGTTGTCTGCCTGATCTTCAACAATAAGCGTTTCCATTAACTGGCAGAAAACAGAGAAGTGAAATCTGATCTGCATCCTTAGACATCTGTTACACCTTTGATTTGCATTCATTTTTATGCACAAATCAATTAAGCATTTACTAAACTCACT
>JAODAL010044744.1:0-32576 GCA_025379985.1 Phyllomedusa bahiana | reverse complement strand
ACGGGGGTTTGGTTTTTCAGGAATGCAAAATACGGATTTGCTAAAAAAAAAAAAAAAAAAAAAAAAAAAAAAAAAAAACACACACTCCCAAAATCCTATGCAGTATAGACAGGGCCTAAGGCTGGGTGTCACCATAGATACAAAAGGGAATGTATGAAAACTGTCTGGTCAAAATTTTAAATTTTTCCCCATAGCCCCAGAGCCCCCTTTTCTTTATATAGTGTCCAAAAAAAATAAAAGGGGCCTCTGTTTGGGTTGCTATGGGCAACAAAGTGAGGTTTAGACCTAGACAGTTTTCATACATGTGGCCCATAGTGTAAATGCTGGATGCAGTGCACACAGACCCTCTGACTACAACGGAGTCCATCAGGTGCGTCTATCATTGGAGTGGAAAGAACAGTATTTGCTTTTTTAATAACTTTTTATGGAATTTGCACAAGCACCCAGAAAAGCAGGAATCGGGCAAACAGAATCTTGTGGGGGAAGCGACTGCCCACTCGTTCACCCAACAGCATCTGCCGCAGGAGAGTTGGAGTGTTCTGTGCAGGTATTTTTGGAGATATTCCTATCACATGGATGAGCTTTAAACATGTAGGCAAAAAGGTAAATAAAGATCATTCCCAAACAGCAGTTGATTTTGCCCCTTTCGAGTAGTTCCCATCTCCTACTTATTCCCCAAAAGTTTCCCGTTTTACCAACCACCTCCCTGCCTCGAAAGCATGCTGGGATGGTAAGTCACCCTGAGTGTCTTAGCAGCACAGAAGCTTGTTTGCGCTCATTCCTAACCATTTTTAATTCATTAGAGCTCTATGGTTAGGTGCCCTGCGGTTGAAGTGCCTCCAACAGACTAAGCTAAGTATAGGAGCTAGAAAGGTAGAAATCAGTCACTTCTGTAGAACCACCCCCCAGCCTGCAAGGACAGAAGAAGCCTGAAACTGCCCAATTAGGACTACCCCTAAAAAAGTAAGGCTTGTCACCGGCTTATTCGGGGGTTTTTTTCGGCGCATTTACTCCCCCAAATATGTTTCAAAAACGTTCACAAAGTTGGCTGTATTTTTGGGTGTAAAACAAAACCCCCTTCTTTACTATGGGGTTTTGTTTTCAAAAAACGCCCCAATAAGTGACAGGGGGGTTAAATTTTCAATCGTATTCGGACGTATTTTTCGCCCCCCAAATACGTTGCAAAATAGCCCCGGTGAACGGCGGGGTATTTTCATTGGAAAACATGCTTTTTAATTTTTCATTATTTGAAAGTATTTCAGGGCTATTGCGGGGCGTAATTACGTCCGTAAATACGCCCCGAAATAAGCCGTGTGAACATAGCCTTAGGCAAAAAAGTGAATGATTACTAAATACATAGTCATTCAGATATTGCTTCATTTCAGAGTTCGAGACGTTTTATCTCCTGTACATTTACAAATGCTTCCCTAGTTACCAACCACTTCTCTGCTATAGCAGTGGCCTGGCTGGTGAGGTCACTCCATGCTGTGTCTTAGCAGCACATGAGCTTGCTTAGAAGTCTCTGCTTTAGACCAGAGAAGAGCCTTGTGCCATACAGACAGGTCTGCAAAGAACACGTGTATTTAGATAAAAGCTTTTCTGTCTCACTAGAAGCTTCCTCTGTAAAACCCAGCTCGCTAGCTAAATGTATAGCCGAAATGTGTTTTTGGACGGGTCTTTGTTTCCCCACAGCCACCCCCCATCATAATCTCATGGAGACAGGCTCAGCTAGGAGCTGGCAGAGCTGAGATCAGCAACCACTTACAGCCGGCAGAGGCTGTGAAACCTGCTAGATAGGACAAGCCTTTTAAGTGGCCAATGACCCTTGTGGATTTCAGGTAGGGCAAGAGGTTAGGGCCTACGTTTCACTGGAAAACCTAGAGTCTTGTTGACCTAGGATATAAACCAGGATCCAAGCCAATGTCACATTACTTTTAAAGCCCTAGGTTTTTTGTCAAGCCCCAGGGAAAATTTTAGTAAAAAAAGAAAAAAAAAAGGGTTCTACCAAAAAATAGAACAGAGGGGGGACTATGCACTTGAACCGTGGCTCTGCATCCAAACAGCTCCTAATAGTCTGCAGCAAGGGGAGATGTAGAGGAGCCATAGCTGGAGAGCCATGGTAGAAAGAACTGTTCTAAGAGCCCCAGGACATGGCCATTGTAGCCTCCACTGCTGCCCATCCATTGGGTTATGTGCCCCGCAAACCAGTTACTTGGTGAGAAGTGCAAACCCATTTTTGTTCTGCCCACTCCCCCCAACCACTGGCTGAGGAACCATACATCCCTCCAACCCACCACTTGTAGCTGCAGATAGTGACAAGGGTGGCACCAGGTATAGGACCAAGAACCAAACTACTAAGCTGCTGGGTCAGAACCAGACTTGACCCCAAAACTGGGGGGCACCCGGCAACTTTCACAGATATTTCCTGTAGTTACAGTGATGACAATCACCGTCATGTGACATTCATTTCTGTGGCTCTCAAGCTACAACTTTTAGAAGGCTCTGATAGACAATAAGTGCCCAGAACCTCATACAAGTGACTGCTGGGCTTCTACACAGTCACAGGGAATATCCACTGGGGCCTCCACAGTGAGTGCAGAGGGTCTCGTCATAGAAGAGGATGATGGGGCTCTCGTAGAATGCAGGGTCCCATATAGTAATAGTGAACGATGAGATGCCATACATTGAATGCTGGGGAGTATGATATAGTAGTAGGAGTCCATATGGTAAAGGTGACTGCTGGGGCATTATAAAGTAATAGTGAATATGGGGGATCCCATATGATAAGTGTTGGTGCAGACAGCCTTATGCAAGAGTGACTAAGGGTCCCATATAGTGAGTGCAGGAGTCCCATGTGATCACGTTTATTGCTGGGAGCCTACATGAAAAGGGCAAGTGAAGGGGGGTCCCATACAGTGTGTACTGGGGTCCTCATAACAAGCGAGTCCTGAAAAGGTCCCATATTACAATGTAGTGTATACAGCAAGTGCTGGGGTCTGCGGAGATGGAGCACCCTGCGGAATGAGTCACATATGGCCCCCACATAGTCTGTGATGGGGGCCCATACAGTCACTGGGAGTCTCTGGACACAGAGCACTCAGCGGGATGAGACACATATGGAGCTTGGAAACCAGGGGACCTATACAATCAGTGCTGGAGTCCCCTAAACTGATGCCTGGGGTCTCTGGACATGGAGTGCTCTGCAGAATGAGTCACACATGGACCTTGGATATCAGAGGTCCCATATAGTCAGTGTTGGGACCCTGTATATTGATGGCTGGGGCCCCATACAGTGAATGCTGGGGGCCCTCATAGTCAGTGCTGGGGCCCCATACAGTGAATGCTGGGGGTCCTCCTAGTCAGTGCTGGGGCCCCATACAGTGAATGCTGGGGGTCCTCCTAGTCAGTGCTGGGGCCCCATACAGTGAATGCTGGGGCTCCTCCTAGTCAGTGCTGGGGCCCCATACAGTGAATGCTGGGGTCCTCCTAGTCAGTATGGGATGAGCCGCTCCCGGGAGGTCAGGGGCCCCTATACTGATGCCTGGGTCTTCCTAGTCATCGATACAGGGGATGAGCCGCACACGCTCACGGGAGGTCAGGGGCCCCTATACTGATGCCGGGGGGCCTCCTAGTCATGCTGGTGGCCCATACAGTGAATGCGGGGGCCTCCTAGTCATACGGATGCCGCTCCCGCCAGGTCAGGGGCCCCCTATACTGATGCCGGGGTCCTCCTAGTCAGTACGGGATGAGCCGCTCCCGGGAGGTCAGGGGCCCCCTATACTGATGCCGGGGTCCTCCTAGTCAGTACGGGATGAGCCGCTCCCGGGAGGTCAGGGGCCCCTATACTGATGCCTGGGTCCCCCTAGTCAGTACGGGATGAGCCGCTCCCGGGAGGTCAGGGGCCCCCTATACTGATGCCTGGGTCCCCCTAGTCAGTACGGGATGAGCCGCTCCCGGGAGGTCAGGGCCCCTAAAACTGATGCCGGGGTCCTCCTAGTCAGTACGGGATGAGCCGCTCCCGGGAGGCCAGGGGCCCCTAGACTGATGCCTGGGTCCGCCTAGTCTGTACGTGATGAGCCGCTCACGCTCCCGGGTGGGCTGGGGCCCCTATACTGATGCCGGGGTCCTCCTAGTCAGTACGGGATGAGCCGCTCCCGGGAGGTCAGGGGCCCCTATACGATGCCTGGCCCCTAGTCAGTGCTGGGCCATAGTAATGCTGGGGGTCCTCCTAGTCAGTATGGGATGACCGCTCCGGGGGGTCAGGGGCCCCTATACTTGCCTGAGTCCTCCTAGTCAGTGCGGGATGTGAAGCTGGGGTCCCCCTAGTCGAGTCTGGGGCCCCATATAGTGAATGCCGGGTCCCCTAGTCAGTACGGGATGAGCCGCACACGTCCGGAGGTCAGGGGCCCCTATATGATGCCGGGTCCTCCTAGTCAGTACGGGGGCCGCTACCGGAGGTCAGGGGCCCCTATACTGATGCCTGGAGGTCCTCTAGTCAGTGCTGGGGCCCATACAGTGATGCTGGGGTCCTCCTATACTTGATGATAGCCCGCCCGGGGGTCGGGCCCCTATACTATAGCTGGAGCCTCTAGTCAGTGCTGGGGCCCCATACAGTGAATGCTGGGGTCCTCCTAGTCAGTGCTGGGGCCCCATACAGTGAATGCTGGGGGTCCTCCTAGTCAGTACGGGATGAGCCGCTCCCGGGAGGTCAGGGGCCCCCAAAACTGATGCCGGGGTCCCCCTAGTCATCGGGATGACCCACTCCCGGGAGGTCAGGGGCCCCTAGACTGATGCCTGGGTCCCCCTAGTCAGTATGGGATGAGCCGCTCCCGGGAGGTCAGGGGCCCCTATACTGATGCCTGAGTCCTCCTAGTCAGTGCTGGGGCCCCATACAGTGAATGCCGGGGTCCCCCTAGTCAGTACGGGATGAGCCGCACACGGGAGGTCAGGGGCCCCTATACTGATGCCGGGGTCCCCCTAGTCAGTACGGGATGAGCCGCTCCCGGGAGGTCAGGGGCCCCCTATACTGATGCCGGGGTCCTCCTAGTCAGTACGGGATGAGCCGCACACGTTCCCGGGAGGTCAGGGGCCCCCTATACTGATGCCTGGGTCCTCCTAGTCAGTACGGGATGAGCCGCACACGCTCCCGGGAGGTCAGGGGCCCCTATACTGATGCCTGGGTCCCCCTAGTCAGTACGGGATGAGCCGCTCCCGGGAGGTCAGGGGCCCCTATACTGATGCCTGGGTCCTCCTAGTCAGTACGGGATGAGCCGCTCCCGGGAGGTCAGGGGCCCCTATACTGATGCCTGGGTCCTCCTTGTCAGTACGGGATGAGCCGCTCCCGGGAGGTCAGGGGCCCCTATACTGATGCCTGGGTCCTCCTAGTCAGTACGGGATGTGCCGCACACGCTCCCGGGAGGTCAGGGGCCCCTATACTGATGCCGGGGTCCTCCTAGTCAGTACGGGATGAGCCGCTCCCGGGAGGTCAGGGGCCCCTATACTGATGCCGGGGTCCTCCTAGTCAGTACGGGATGAGCCGCACACGGGCGGTCAGGGGCCCCCACAACTGATGCCGGGGACCCCCTAGTCAGTACGGGATGTGCCGCTCCCGGGAGGTCAGGGGCCCCTATACTGATGGCGGGGTCCTCCTAGTCAGTACGGGATGAGCCGCGTCCCGGGAGGTCAGGGGCCCCTATACTGATGCCGGGGTCCTCCTAGTCAGTACGGGATGAGCCGCACACGGGAGGTCAGGGGCCCCTATACTGATGCCGGGGTCCTCCTAGTCAGTACGGGATGAGCCGCTCCCGGGAGGTCAGGGGCCCCCTATACTGATGCCGGGGTCCTCCTAGTCAGTACGGGATGAGCCGCTCCGGGAGGTCAGGGGGCCCCTATACTGATGCCGGGGTCCTCCTAGTCAGTACGGGATGAGCCGCTCCCGGGAGGTCAGGGGCTCCTATACTGATGCCGGGGTCCTCCTAGTCAGTACGGGATGAGCCGCTCCCGGGAGGTCAGGGGCCCCTATACTGATGCCGGGGTCCTCCTAGTCAGTACGGGATGAGCCGCTCCCGGGAGGTCAGGGGCCCCTATACTGATGGCCCGTGACGGTGCCCTCCAGTCAGTACGGGATAGGCCGCACCTACAGCGTATCCCGGGAGGTCAGGGGCCCCTATACTGATGCCTGGGTCCCCCTAGACAGTTCGGGATGAGCCGCTCCCGGGAGGTCAGGGGCCCCTATACTGATGCCGGGGTCCTCCTAGTCAGTACGGGATGAGCCGCACACGCTCCCGGGTGGTCAGGAGTCCGGGCTGAATAGTTTGGGAAAGTTCCCGTTACCTTGTAACATGGTCTCCAGCTTCTTGCGATCCACTCGGAACCTCTCCTCTCCCCAGTCCGGGTCGTGGGGGGCGGCGGAGTCGTCCTCGGAGCCGGGCGGCGGGGAGTCGGTGCTCCTCTCGCTGTTGGAGCCCGGGTCGGACTGGTTGGTGTATCCGCTCACGGAGTCGCACTGAGCTGCCATGCTGCTGCTGCCGCAGAGTGAGCGCCCGAGCCGGGACCGCTATGTGCAGCTGCGAGGAGGAGCGGACTGAGCGGAGCTGCCTCTCTGGCCGATCACACACAAGGAGCCAGCGCGAGCCCTGCTGACGTCACCAGACACACATGTGCGCTCACCCGCTGATGATGTCACTACTTGTATGTAGCATGTGGGCTACGTCATCAGCTCTGTCCGGAGCGAGCGGCTCACAGCGACCTATCCCTGCAAGGTGTGAGGCCGCTATAACTGATGCATTCACATGAGGTAGCGGGTAAGATACAGGGCTGGCTCAGTGCCCACCGCGTTATTGTGAACGGAAGGGAGAACGGATGCGATATTCTGTCCGTTTTACACTTTCCATCAAAAACACATTTGATTTGACAGATGGAGGACGCAGGGAGCTGCACTTTTTCAAGTTTAAAACAAAGTTATTTCTTACAGTATATGTTTGTTCACAATGTTTGTCAATGGAAGACGGATCCTAGTGTTTGTGGTCAGGTTGTTAAACGTACGCGTTTGTATCCGTCATACAATATCTAAGCAAACCTATCCAATCAAATAGCAAAGAAAAACAGGTGACAACCAATAGGAAAGCTAGTAAAAAAAAAAAAAAAAATAGAAAAAAAAATGGATGTCAAATGTCTGCTCCCAACAGTGCACATTTGGCATACGTTTAACATATATGTAATTATGTAGTCGTTTTGACGGATGGTCAAACACAATGCGCTCCTAGCCTAAAGGCTTGTGCCCACGGCATGGTATTTTGGTTGTTTTTACAGACGGTTTGTGGTTTTAGAAACCGTCTGGAAAGTGATCTGCAGCGTTCCCCGTAGACTTAAATGCACGGACTTTCCCCCAGACGGTTTTTGACACCACCAGCGTTCCTAAAAACTAAGAACATGTTCATTCTTCGGGCAGAACATGAACATGTCAGTGTTTGAGGGGCACGGGGAATCCGCAAACCACGGATAGAACCATCCCCCAAAACCAAGATATCAAAATACCGACCGGATTGTTTTAATCAGAATACCTGGCCGGTATTTTAACCTGCTGTGTGGACACATCCTTAGGGCTCGTCACCACGGCAGGGTTTTCAGTCCGTTTTACTGTCGATTTTCAGATTTGGAAAATGTATTCAAAACGTCGTGTGAACATAGCCTAAGGCATAACTGCGGTGTGTACAGTACAGCCGCAATTACGCCGGATGTTTTGGAAATCGTGCTGATCAGCGCGAGCTCCTGAAGTCCGGCGTAATTACGCCCTGCAATTACACCGCCTGAACATAGCCTAAGGCTGTGTTCAGACGGCTTATTCACGGCGTAGTTGCGAAGGCGGATTTCACCCCGCAATTACGCCGTGTGCTGTGCGGCGGGGGGGGGCGGGGGGGCCGGCTGCTCACCGGCCCCATGGGCTTCCATTATCCATGGCGCCGGGATGATGTGCATGTCACTTTCTATGAGAACTGTGGATTACCTTAATGACTGGGACGGATTTCAGCCCGTAATTCGCGCAGTATGGCGAAAATTACAGGCTGAAATACGTCCCAGAATAAGCCGTGTGAACATAGCCTAAGGCCTCGTTCATACGGCTTATTTTGCCGCAGATTGGCGTCGTACTGCGCGCCGGATTTGCGCTGCAGTACGGCGCCAATCCGTCGGAGTCATTACGGTAATCCACTGCTCTCATAGAGAACAGTGGATTCCGTTGCTCCTCCCCACTCGGCGAATCCGCCGCGGGGGGAAAAGTGACATGCACATTATCCAGGCGCAATACGCGCCGTGGATAATGCAAGTCTATGGGGCTGGGAGCGGCGCCCCCGCCGCGCTCCGGCCCCCCCCCCCAGCCCCTTATTCACGGCGGATTTGTGAGCCGGATTGCGCTCCAAAATCCGTCAGGAATAAGCCGTGTGAACACGGCCTAGAGGCCATTGCAGTTCAATCACCTTATGTAAAACGTATTTACAAGGTTTCCAGTAAATACGTTTCTGAAACATTGAAAATCTTCAAAAAAAGTTCACTAATTGGCACGTAAGTTAACTGTTTCCCACGGTTTCACCACTAAAATCTTTGTAGGTGGTGAATCGCCCGGAAAAATTGACATTCAATTTTTTTTTTCCGCCCGGTTTTGCCGTCGTCAATCCGCGGGGCAATCCGGAACGGAATTTTGCGTCTGTGAACGACGCCCCAAATTTTCTATTGAAAATCAATGAAAAAGGCTGTGACTTTTTTTGGACGGATTTCCCGACGATTGCGACTAAACCGTGGGAAACCGTCCAAAATAACCCGGTGAACGACCTTAAGTGAAATTTGCATTGCAAAGGGTGCACCATTGATGACTATTAAATGAGGCACAAGTGCAGAGCCAGGAGTTTGTACAAGGTATCAAAGAGAATTTTGGTCAATTAGGTTACACCCCTTAACCACTCCCTTAATCTCTTGCCACCTTCCATTTTTGCTCTTCATGATGCGGCAATATTTTTTCGTTTTTTCATCATCAGGGTATGTGCAGATGGCGTTTTGGATACATTTTTGCAATATGTAAAACGTATTGTGTCAAACGCATCCAATAACGTACCACAAAGTGTGATACATCTTTGGATACATTTTCTGGACTGCGAAAACATATCCCTGATGTTTCTATGGGCTTTTCAATGCGTTAAACGGATCAAGAAGTGACATGTCAATTCTTTGAATGCATCCGTTTGACTCTTTTCCATTGACGAGCCAGGGCTTTTATTTTTTTGCAGCACAAGTTGTATTTTTCAGTGCTGCTATTTTTTGGTACATGCAATGTATTGCTTTATCCCATTCCTTAACGGGAAGGATAAACAGAAATTCTGGATGTATTTTTTTTTCCTTTTTTTTTCTTCCTATTGCTTTCACCAAGCAGCACAATTAATTTTGCACCTTGCAGGTCGACATGATTAGGCTTAGTAGTGCACACTAAGTTTGACCCAAAACATTTATGTTATAGGGTATGTTCACACAGGTGTTGAGTCCGTGTGATTATACGGTTTTAGATATGTGTTTGGATCCGTCTGTCGGACCCTAAACAGACTCAAACACGTATCTAATAATGTGCAATGTGATTTACATTGCTGTTACTACGGTATGAAATGCGCATCGGGGTTCACATGAGTGATGGCTCATGCATGTCTCATTCTGTCTTTCGGATCCGTCTTTCGGGTCCGTCCCAAGAATTGACATGTCAATTCTTGGTCCGAAAGATGCAGCAGGAGCCTTATAATAAAGTATAGGGTGCGATCCTGCTGCATCCAACACACATCCAAACACACAGCTGTGTGTTGGATATGTGTTGGATCTGTTTTGGATCCGATCACTGCAGCGTTTTTGGATGCGCTTTCGGATCCAAAATCGGATCCAAAAATGCCGTGTGAGCAAGCCCATAATGTATATGCTAAACTTATGACAAACGTGCTCTGTTTTGTTCAGACATTTGACACGTTTTTTTAATTAGCTTTTCTATTGGCTGTCACCCGTTTTTCCTTGCAATTTGATTGGCTTGGTTTGTTTATATTTTTATGAGGGATACAATTATATACATTTACAACATGGGCACATACACTGGGATACATTCTCCATTGACATACACTTTAAGAAAACGTAAAGTGTAACATATACATTTTTGTTCACTGTGAAAAAGCGCAGCACCCGGCGTCCTCCATCCATTAAGATTTAATAGATATTTGACAAATAATATAAAAACAAACACCATGTTAATGTATGATGCACATCCGTCGTCCTACATGAGCACATGAACACGTTAACGTATACATTTTTCATTATGTCACAACACCAGGTAACAGATCCATCATCCGTGCAAAATAATGTGGTGTGCGTTAAGCCTTAGGCCTCGGTCACACGGCTTATTTGGGCACGGATTGGCGCCGTACTCCGCGCCGGATTGGCGCTTCAGTACGGCGCCAATCCGTCCCTGTCATTACGGTAATCCACTGCTCTCAGAGAGAACTATGGATTCCGTCGCTCCTCCCCACTCGGCGAATCCGCCACGGGGGGAGAAAGTGACAAAGCACATTATTTACGGCGCGACGCGCCGTAAACAATGCATTGTCTTTTGGGGCCCGGGGAGCGGCGCCCCCGTCACATGAACACGTTAACGTATACATTTCAATCTGTCACATCACCAGGATCGATCTCACATCCGGCCAAAATAATGTGGTGTGCGTTAAGCCTTATAGTGATTTATATTGTTTTTCTATGTTTTATTACTTTTGCACAATAGTTCACTTGTGTTATCATATTCTGAGATTCAAACTTTCCTATTTTTTTCCTACTTTTTTGTGTAATGGATTGATTTTTTTGTAGGATGAGTTGTAGCTTTTTAAGGTAGATACAATGGAACAGGTTTATCAATACTGTCTAACAGACAATGTAATCTTAGACTAGACAGTATTAGGGTATGTTCAAATGGCATGTTTTAGATATGTGTTTGGATCCGTCTTTGGACCCTTAACGGACCCAAATATAGGGGATTTACTATAACATATCAGGAGAGGTGACAGATTCTGTATAAATTAAATCACTTAGGCTAGGTCTACACAGCAGTTAGAAAAAAACTCCGACAACATTCTCACATCGCTGGACCACACCGCATCACCTTTTTTTTGTGTAAAGACATAGGGTCGGATTTCGGATTCACAGCGGCCCAATACATTAGGGCAGGAATCCGATGGCGGAATATACCACGATTTCTATCTTCCGTGGGACAGTTTCTGAAACCCTCAGTAAGAAATCCATGCTGTGTAGACTACAGCACAGATTTTCTATTAACGGCTACACAGCGCTGGGTACAGACGGATTTTTGGTGGATTCAAAATACTGAATCCGCTGAAAAAACAACCAAAATCCAGTGCTGTATAGACCCAGCCTTACAAGTGACCTCTCTCATTAGTTGTAGATGTTCCTTTTTTTTTTTTTTTTCCATATCCGGCCCAAAACGCTATGACAATTTCTTCTGACAACTGCAGAGTTTACTACTGAGATATTTTATCCGTCCCTTCTGCATCCATCTCCTACCACCACAGCAATCCTAGTAAACTGAGACCTCAGACAAAACACCTAAGCAATCAGATAAGGAAGAGAAGGCTCTGCCCACCAAGGATCTGGGTTAGGGTGCTCATTGGGAAACAATATCCATAAACTGATAAATATACAATTCACAGCACACCTTGATTGTGATACCAAAAGTTATGGAATATTTATTATAAATTCAGTAACAAAATATAGTGACTTGTGATTTATAACAAATAATCACTTAAAGGGGTTTTGCGACAAAGTAAGGAAAGCTTGAAAATCAATTAATAAACATTTTCACCATTCATTATTATTAAAAATTCTGCACCGTTTTTTGTTTTAGCTGCTCCCTTAGTGATTCATAGTGTACAGCTCGTCTCTCGGGGATACGACTTGTGATGAGAGCTCCTCAGTTCTGGCCGCACATGCTCACACATCAACTCTCCTCTAAGGCAGCTACTGTCAGTCTATTCCCTGCCTGTTCATCAGACACTCACTGTTGAGCGAGTTTTCAACCCCATTTGCTGTCTTTCTATCCTCTGTACTCCTTAGAAATTAGTCAAACAGTGCAGATAAACAAAAATAAATATCAATCAAGTATAAGCATTGAGACACAAAAAGGAAATGTTTGGCTCCTGCAGGGATTTGAACCTAGCACCCTTATGACGAAAGGCAGAAGTGCTAACCACTCCACTATATTGTAACTACTCACAGCTCTTTACATAAACAGACCTTTGTTTGACTACAGTGAGCACACTGTGGGGAAAGACATGGTGATGTCAAGATTGCTGTATTACATGATATGCAGTTAAAAAAAAAAAAACATACACGCCCCCTTTTGAGCACACAGAGCTGAAGTAGGACAAACCAGGCATGAAATGCATTTGTGGCAAAACCCCTTTAATTGAGCGACTCTAGGTTTTGAACATTGAGGTAGATAGATAGGGATGCCTGTTTTCAGATGCTGTGCAGATGCAACGTTTAGGCTTGGAGTAGCCTTCATGGGATGCATCATGCATTGGGGCATGAGACAAGGAGAGGGGTTTGTGGCTGTGACATGCAGTCAGCTGAGCCAGGAGGAAGTGAAAGCACTTGGGGCAAGTGTCCTGTGGCGTCCAGTAGCCCACTTTTAAACATCATTCAAACAACTGATAATTCACATCAAACCAGTTTAGTAACGTACAGTATGTGCCAATATATACTATGCATTCGTTTTGATCAGGCGCCACCTTTAGAGAACATACACCGTGATAACTTCACTAACTTCTGCATTCCATTTGTACTAAAAAAAAATGCTTAATTCCCAGACACTGCCAAAGTTCCCATCTATTTTACATACCCTGTAGGTTTTACATAGAGTTTCTGATACTTGTAAAGAGACACTTCCTTGCCTGGTACAAGGTTAAACAAAATGGAAGTGATAAATATATTTTAGATGCTGGTGGAATGCAACTTGTAAAACAGAGTCCTTCTTGCAACGTAAAACTTCTAATTTATGTCTGCTTCACATGAACAGAAAGAATGGTCGGTGATCAGATTTCTTTAAATGCTGTGTGTTTTCCATGTGGTTTTTCAAAAGGAAAAGAGATCTTGCAGTAGTTACAAATACTTGTGCAGACAGTGGAGGATTATAGTATGGGCAGTTGGGCAACTTCCCAGCACTCTAGGCAGCAGGGAGCCCTACAGCCACCTAAACCACCATTCATCTCAAGACTCGGTGGGTCAAAAGCAAATTGAGGATTTGTTACAACCAACAGAGGGCGCTGTGGGCTTCTCAGCCCCTTTCCCATAATGCCTTGTGATATGCAGATGCTAATTAAGGGCGAAAAGGCAAAACAAAAACTCTACAAGCCGTTCGTTCGGTGCTCTCCTTAAGGAGAGATCTTCCCTTCCTGAGCTACCCGATGCCTCCCACACAGCCAGCCAGTATCTTCTCTACTCTGCACTGAAGAGGGACAAAAATCCCGAAACAGCGTTGTCTGTAGATGAGAGATACTGGCTTGGCTAAAAAAATCCTTTTTGCTTTCTCAAGACTCGGTGGGTCAAAAGCAAATTGAGGATTTGTTACAACCAACAGAGGGCGCTGTGGGCTTCTCAGCCCCTTTCCCATAATGCCTTGTGATATGCAGATGCTAAGTAGAGGGCGAAAAGGCAAAACAAAAACTCTACAAGCCGTTCGTTCGGTGCTCTCCTTAAGGAGAGATCTTCCCTTCTTGAAATCTATGTCACAGTCATGGTGATATGAGTGTTATTAGGTGTGAGCTGCAGCAGATATGAGTGTCTGTCTGTGAGAGGCTGCAGTGCGCTCTCATGTAGACCAAAGGGGTTAGACGTAACTGGCAACCCAGCTCTTCTTTATATCAGATATAGCACCAACCCATGCTGCCAACTGTTGTCCCACCTCTCAGCTCTGTAGCTCCTGTGGTCGTCGATGGCTGGTTGCTGGCAGCCATCAGGGCAGTATTGGCAATACTCCTGTCAGGGGTTCTGACCAGAAAGAGTTCTGTAATATAGGTGACTGGTAATGGGCAGGGGGCCCTAACACTTTGGTAGTATGGGGCCCTGAAATTACTGATGGCAAACCTGCTGGTAGCTAGTGTTGTGATTCGATTTTGGGTCAATATCATATTCACCCCAAATTTAAGCAATTTGATTCAGGTCGGCCCAACTCGAATTCTGTGAAAAGTCATCTTTAACCCTAAGTTGGTGTTAGGATTTGTATCAGGCTATGTTCACATGAGGTAATTTCGGCGCGCATTTTGCATCATATTTGCAGTCTAATATAAGCGAGATGCACCGAAATTACGGTAATCCATAGTTCTCATAGATTACGCCTGTTCTCCTGAGGCGTACGGTACGATCGTACTGCACACCCGGGGAGATAAGTGACATGTCAGTTATTCGTGGCGCGTAAGCTCTGCGAGTAACGACAGTCTATGGCCCCCCCTCCCCCGTCGCTGGAGTACGCGCCATTCAGCACGACTCCCAAACACACAGTATAATTGCAGGGCGTACAGTACGCTCTGCAATTACGCCATGCGAACATAGCCTTAAGGGCTAGCTTACCTTTCAGCGTCACTGCCAAAATTGTGTCATTTCCAGTTACCGCTATGTTATACTAATTGGAAGTGATGTCCGACATGACACACAATGTCCAGTTCTTATAGCTTAGGGAAATCCCAAGTGACATGGGACATGACCTCAGATGTTGCACGTCACATCTGATGTCACTTCTGATTCCCATAACATAGGGGTAAAATAGGGAAACTGGAAGTGACGTATGTGAGGTGACACTAAGCCAGGAGCAACACTGAAAGGTAAGTTAACCCGTAAAACACTGGAAGGATATGTTCACATGGGTTTTTTTTTTTTTTTTTACACCTAGATAAGCATCCAAAATGCCTGTAGAACACTTTCCATTGACTGCCATGTAAAATCAGCATCTTTGTTCAGATGATGCTATTTTACTTGAGTATTTTTTGTATTCTGTCCGTGCCTTCAGATAATTGACTTGTCAACTCTTTGAGGTTTTTACGCAGCAACAAATACTTATAGTATAGGAGGCAGAAATCTGCCTCAGAAAGTCCCAATCGTTCCTTCATTGAAATTCTGCACTTGCAAGCGTAGTATTTAAAAGAGAAAAAAAAAAGGCGCTCTCAGCGTGGACAGTATATCATGGGAATGTCCCCTATAAGCCCTAACCCTGACCCAAAATTAGGAACAGGGTTACAGAATACATTATGGATAGGGTTAGATAAAACATTTGGGTTTGTGACACCCTGAACCTGAATTTTTTCACAAGTCCAGTTGAACCAGTATGGAGCCAAGCAGGGACCTATTAGAGCAACACTACTGGTAGCTGCTTGGTATGTATCTACTCCATCTGGTCTTCGTTGCATCCTCCTAGTCACCCGCTGGCAGTTGCTGCCTTGCCCCTTTTGTCTTGACTACCATTGGTGCCTGTTCTACCCTGTAGCTGATGAAACTGTTTTTACTTTGTAGGTTATTTCCCCTACAGACCCACAGTATTAAATGATATGAAATAAATTAACATGTACAACATTTGGGAAAAGGATAAGTGGATTGATTAGTATGTCAAATAGGGATTTTTACATTAAGCCTAAAATATAACCCATAAATGTTTAGATTACTATGTGATATGGCAACAAGAAAGCTATAACAGGTCAATGCTTCTCTTATCTAAAACCTCTTAGGCCAGGTTCACATAGGGTATTGTGTCGCAGATAGTACGCCTACAATACGTGTGCCTTGCGCTGTTGATATGATGCACTTGCAACGGGCCCACTACGCCCATTGGCCCGTCAGTGTTTTCCCTTCTCCCCTGTGATCCCGTCCAAGCCTGCCTATGGTCGGTTGGGGTAATTAACCATAATATGGGTGCAATTCTAAGATTCCTCAAGAACACTGCCGGAAGCTGGTATCTGACAATGCATCGCGTTTGCATCAGGTCATAGCAGCAAAAGGTGCTCTACTAAATACTAAAGACACTTATCATCCTTAGGTTATGTCTCCACTGAACACAAAAAAAGTCAGTTTTTTCAGCGTTTTTCGTTTTCTAAAAATGTAAAAATTCTAAAAATACACGGCTAGTTTTGCCGTGTATTTTGCGGCGTACTGCACTCTAATCAGGTTTCCGCACCCTACACTCCACGGAAACTGCCTTAGTTAAAGTCTCAAATGACCTCCTAACAGCAAAATCTCAGGGTAACTACTCATTGTTGCTTCTCTTGGATCTCTCTGCAGCATTTGACACTGTGGATCACCAACTTCTCCTGAGCATGCTCAGCACCATTGGCCTCCAGGACACCGCTCTCGCTTGGTTCTCGTCCTACCTCTCTGACCGCTCCTTCAGTGTCTCATTTTCTGGTTCGACCTCCTCTCCTCTTCCTCTTGCTGTTGGAGTTCCTCAGGGATCAGTTCTAGGTCCTCTCCTCTTTTCATTGTACACAGCCCCCATTGGAAAAACCATCAGTAGATTTGGCTTCCAGTACCATCTCTATGCGGATGACACCCAATTATACACCTCCTCCCGTGACATCACTCCAGCCTTGCTACAAAACACCAGTGACTGTCTGTCCGCTGTCTCTGACATCATGTCCTCTCTCCATCTGAAACTAAACCTCACTAAGACTGAACTTCTTGTCTTTCCGCCATCTACTAACCAACCACCCCCTGCTATTTCTGTTTCTGTATGTGGTACCACCATTTCTCCTAGGCAGCAGGCCCGCTGTCTAGGGGTTTTATTTGATTCTGATCTGACCTTCTCCCCATATATCCAATCCCTTGCCCGCTCCTGTCACCTGCACCTCAAGAATATCTCCAAAATCCGTCCATTTCTCACTGTGGAAACAACTCAAACTCTCATTACTGCTCTTATTCTTTCTCGTCTTGACTACTGCAACTCCTTGCTTATCGGTCTCCCTCTCTGCAAACTCTCCCCTCTCCAATCTGTCCAAAATGCAGCAGCCAGGCTTGTCTTTCTCTCCAGCCGCTATACTGATGCCTCTACCCTGTGTCAGTCACTGCACTGGTTGCCCATCCAGTACAGGATACAGTATAAACTCAGCACTCTCACCCATAAAGCTCTCCACAGCGCTGCTCCTCCCTAACATCTCCTCCCTAGTCTCTGTCTACCGCCCTACCCGTGCTCTCCGCTCTGCTGATAATATCAGACTACATTCCTCAATCATCCGAACCTCCCATGCCCGCCTACAAGATTTCACACGTGCGGCACCAATTCTCTGTTATATGCTACCGCGGGCGATCAGGCACATTCACAACCCTCACAGTTTTAAGAGGGCCCTGAAAATACATCTTCTCGGTCTGGCCCACCAAGATCCCTAACTGCTATCACACACATCTGTCACTCCCTGCACTTGGGCACTCACAGGCACTTATCTGTATAAGATGTACAGTCTGGGTGGCAGGTTCATCCATTTTTCATGTAAACCACCCCCTATTTATGAAACATGGCTGGACCATTGTAAACTTGGCACTTCTTACCGTATGTTTCACCCATACACCCTAATAGATTGTAAGCTCTCACGAGCAGGGCCCTCACACCTTGTGTCTCATCTGTAAGTACTTTTAATGTGTAATGTCTGTACTTTTACCCTTGAAGCTGTAAAGTGCTGCAGAATATGTTGGCGCTATAGAAATAAAGAATATTATTATTATTATTAATATGAGCAAAATGAGCCCCAATCATTACTGTAATCCACAGTTCCCATAGAGAATTATGGATTACGCCTCCTCTCCCCGCTCGTACAATATGATCGTATTGTACGCGCGGGGAGATAAGTGACAGGTAATGCATGTCTATGGGGCTGACGGGCTGCCGCCCCCCTTCCCCGTGCCGCGGGAGTATACGCAAATCAGCGCGACTCCTGAACACCCGCCGTAATTGCGGGGTGTACTGTACGCCCCGCAATTAAGCCGTGTGAACATACCCTAAGGCTATGTTCACACGGCTTAATTGCGGGACGTATTTACGCCCCGCAATTACGCCGTGTGGACGGGGGCGGGAGCGGGGGAGTGAGCGGGGGGCCGGCACTTCGCCGGCCCATTGACAATCACTGCTAGCGGCGCGGATTCACCGGGCGGGGAGAGGAGACGTAATCCATAGTTCTCTATGAGAACTGTGAATTACCGTAATGAATGGGCCGTTTTCGGCCCGCAATTGGCGCACTTCGGCGCGTAATTACGGACCGAAATTTGGCCCATTTTAAGCCATGTGAACATGGCCTAATAGTAAAAACGTTGTGTTGTCTCCACAGAACGTTTTTTTTTTTCCTGCTCATTTTATTTGCTGGTCGTTTTTTGAAACATGTTGAAAATAAATGACTGAGCAGGGCAGAAAATGAACTATTGGAGTCTGTGGCTGTGTCTCCTCTGCACACAAAAACTTCTGCTGTGCATGTCTGCATAAAAAGCACGACAAATAAAACGCGCAGAAAAACTGATTTTTTTTTTTAACGTTTTTAGGATTCGGTTTTCACTGAGTTTTTGTCCACTGCTGTTTAGACATAGCCTTTAGTTGACAATTTTTGTTCATTTTGGAGAAACCATTTGTTCTAGTAGTTGAGCCATTTAGATTGTTTTTGCTTCCCTGCACTGCTGAAAATTTGTAAATTTCACATATAAACCTAAATTTCATTGCAACTGTAGTCATCTGGGACTTTGGGGTCAAGTTCCACAAATAACCACCCTATCTTACCTTCCTGAAATCCTGTGAGCGTGAAAAGGTTGGAGTGAGATATTAGGGTTAACTGCAGGCACTTCTTAATTTAGAGACTGTAACAGGGTTATAGCATTGATCTCAGGAGCTAGGTTTAGTTGGAATGTTTGCATTGTCGCCAATAACAACCAGTTTCATTCTGGTTACATATGTGGTACCTCTCTGTAAAGGCGAGAACACTTTCTGTTTAGTTGATGGAGCTTTTCTCAACTGCAAGCATTAATGAGGCTCATTCTGTTGACACAGTTGTTAAAGTTGACAGTGCTAATGCCAAGGCTTAAACATCTAACAGCTCCCATCTTCACATGCTAATGATGGAGGTACTATAGACATATACCATGAGTCAATGGAATACCCATACTAAACAGTTCATTAGCTAGTTTCAGTGCAGGGTATCACTTCACAAGTTTAGAGGGGAATCCTTGAAGCTGCGTTGTTCAGATGTTCAGCTTTTTAGATGCAGTTTTTGAAGCCAAAACCATGAATAGATATAACCCTTAACTGCCGCAGCCAGTTTTGACCTCCATGACAGAGCCCCAATTTTATTTTTTTCCAACAATAAGTAATTTTAGCTCAAAATATTGCATTTTTACAAGGAAATAAAAAGCACCACAAAATTTGTTACGCAATTTGTTTCAAGTTCGGCAATACCCTACATGTGGGTGTAAATTGCTGTTTGGGAACATGGAAAGTGAGGGAGCACTATTTGGCTTTTGGAATGCAGATTTTGGTGGGGCCATGTCGCATTTGCATAGCCCTCAAAGTACCAGAACAAGTGAAATCTACCAAAAGTCATCACAGATTGGATTCAACACCCCTCATGGATCTCATCTAGGGGTGTACTATGCATTTTTTGGTGCACAGGTGTTCCATAGTTTTTTTTAGCATTGGGCCATGAAAATGGGGGGAGGAAGCAGTTCCGCCATTGTTTCTTTGGGGTTCAATTTTACAGCGTTCACCATGCAGTGTAAATGACAGGATAACTTTACTATGCAGTCAATACAATTACAATGATTTAAATTTGATATAGTTTTTTAAGTTTTATTACTTTTACACAATAGAAATATGTCTTTAAAAATTTGCGTTTTTATGTTGTCCTATTCTGACAGCCATAACTTTTTCATTTTTCTGTATACGGAGCGGATTATGGGCTTGTTTTTTGCGGGATGTTTTTATTAGTACCATTATGGGGGGCATATGACATTTTGATCACTTTTTATCAAGGTTTTTGAGGTGTTTTGGACAAAATACAGCAATCCTGGTAGTGTTTTCTCTTTTATTATTTACAGCGGTCACTGGGCGGTATAAATAACATGCGAGCTTTACTCAGCAGGTCGATACAATTACAGCGATAACCAATTTGTATATTTTTTATGTTTTACTGCTTTTACACAATAAAAAAACTTCAAAAATGTAAGAAGGAAAACACGTTTTTGTATTGCCATAGTCTGAGAGCCATAACTTTTTTATTTTTCTGTGTATGGAGCTGTGCAGGATGAGTTGATGTTTTTATTGCTATAATTTTTTTGGGGGGACAAGGCTTTTTGATTGCTTTTAAATCCATTTTTTGGAAGGCAGGGTGAAGAAAATACTGCAATCCTAGTAGTGTTTTTTTATTTTTAACAGTGCTCATCATGTAGTATACGCTCTGTGGATTGATACGATTACGGCAATTTTTTTTATGTTGAAGCACTTTATAAAAAAGTGTTTTTTATTGTGTAAAACAATATTTACACATCGCTTTCTTCCGATGGCCATAACTTTTTTTTTTTTTCCATATACAGAGCTATGTAAGGGCTTTTTTTGTGCGGGGTGACTTTTTGATTCTATTTTATGTGCTGCGGAATTCTGTGACTGTGTTTTGGGGGGGGTTTATGGCGTTTACCATGCGGGTTAAATAACATGACAGATTTTTAGGGTAGGTTGTTACACATGTGGCAATACCAAATCTGCGTACTTTAGTTATCTTTTTTGGGACGATTGTCGTTTGTAAATGGGAAAAGGGCGTTGCACGTGTTTATATTTTATTCTTTGTGGTTTACATTTCTTTCTTCACTTTTTTGTACTTTTTTCCTTTTTTTTTTACTTTTCTCCATAGGGGACTTATAACAGTGATCTTCAGATCATTGGTACAATGGAGGACAGTACAAAGCATTACTGCTGTGTACTGATCTCTATGGCAACTGTCAATCACTATGCCTGGCCATGCCCAGCAGGTGAATCCAGACTCATTGATTTCCAGAACATGAGCCCACTTTGCTGATGTTAATGGGTTCACATGTTGTGGGGTTTTTTTTGTGTGTTTTTAAACTGCATCAAAAACGTAAGCAACCAAAAAAGCATGTGTTTTTTAACTAGTTTCTGACTAGGTACCCTTCCTGACCAGACACATTTTCCTTTTCCTTAGTTCACACAGGTTTCAACACTTTTTACATCCGCTCACTCTACTAATTTTTCACCTTTTTTTTTCACACTTTAACAGCAAAAGTAGCGCTAAAATACATTTTGTAATCGTGTCACTTTTCTGTGACAGACATTTATAAATAGGTGATGTAATGTTGTAGGGTTTCCAGGGACGGGGCTAAAAATTGCGGTTTAGGTTGTTTTTTAATGCAATTAAATTTTTTTGTATTACTTTATTTTACATAATGTGCTTCTCTGAGGGAAATTTTATATAACTTTTTTCTCCCCCTGACTGATATATTAGCCTCAGTTACTAAAGAGCTCATCTGGGTCTGTCAACTGCTCATGCAGCTACTGACCTCACACTGGCGCTATTCTGTATATACAGCACTTATTGAGTACAAATTACCAGTACCTGACCTTGGCTCATTTCCTGACCTCTCTGCCTTGGCTGTCTACCTGCCATGGCAGTACTTCACCTGCCATGACCTTCTCCTTGTGAGCAGACCACATTTCCACCTATTTCTTCAGTAACACACTAGCCAGGGCGTCACAAGGGTTGCATTTTGCTAGGGTCCTAAAACATCCGGGGCCAGACTCTCTGTGTAACATTTTGCTCAGTAGTGCTGGGTTCACATAGCATTTTTCAAACATGCCTGCTGCAGGATGGCAGGGCTATGGTGCAACTCATAAAACACTTGAAGGGGTTTTCCAGCTCACTATATCAAAGTAAGGGTATGTTCACACGGCGTGTGAACATACGTTTTTAGTTATGTATTTGGATATGTCTGTCGGACCCTAAACGGACCCAAACACGCAGCTAACAAATAGCAATGTGATTTACATTGCTTTTTTTTTTTTTTAAACTTGTTTTTATTTGAAAACATTTTTCAATATAGGTGTAGGGAAGAGTTAATACCCCGGCACCGCCTATACCGCCAAGAGTATGGTCCGGCGTTTCTCATGCAATCCACAATCACGTCTAGTGTGGTGCTCTGAGTATACACAGCAATAGTCCTTCATATACATGGAAAGGTAGAATAAAGATACTCGGCACTCACCATATGACGTTAAAATTTCTTCCTTTATTTTGGCAAAATATCCCGTGGAGGGGCAGACATAGGATGCGGTCGTACACAGGCAACAGCTGTTTCGCGCTTGCTCGCGCTTCTTCTCAGCCACTACGAGACCGGCGTATCAACGCCCTTTAACTTCCCGTTGTTCAAGTCACATGACATCCGTAATCAACATGCAACAATACATATATCTAATATAAAGTGTTTCAAAACATTTTCATTTACAAAAAAGAGGAAAGGTCATTACGATCATTAAGACCTATCCTTCCCAATGCCTCCGTTCTCAGAATCCATTGAGCCTCACATTGTAAAAGACGCGTATGTCTATCTACTCCGTTCATCGGAGAAAACACTCTCTGTAAACCCGTAACTCAGAAACATTGTTGTTATGTACCTCTTTCATGTGTTGAATAAACCGTGGGGATCCTTTCCCTGTTTTTAGAGAGTAAATATGTTCCCTTATTCTCTTAAATAGGGGTCTTATGGTCTTCCCTATATAATAAAAACCACATCTACACCAAATAGCATAAACCACAAAATCAGACCGGCATGTAATAAACTGATTCACCTGACAGACCGTTCCTCCCATCTTCAATTCTACACTCGTGTCCATATATTTGCAAAATGAACAACTACCACATTTATGATTTCCTTGTGGTATAGATTTCATCCACCAGTTATTCTTTGGATGTCTCAATCTACTCTTTACCAGTTCATCTCTCAGATTTCTACATCTTTTAAACGACACTATTGGTGGTAATTCAGTCTTTTGTTGTAATTGTGGGTCATTTTGCAAAATATGCCAATGTCTTCTTATGGTATTTCTTATCCTATCAGCTAAGGGATTATATCTAATGTAGGGAATAGTGACAGAAAAGAAGTAACGGACATACAGTGTGGATCTAATGTTGTAAATATTTCAGGAATACAGTTGAATCATGCATGTATTTCTTTGTTGTCTAAGGGGTTAAATTATTGTGTCACTAGTTCTTTCGATATGGTACAGTTTGAGATTGATTTGAGTAATTCTTTGAGGAAACTAAACTTATACAGAATGTTTAAAAACACCACAAATGATAGTCAGTTAACATCTAGGGAGGGAGAGTCCACTGTTCCCACGAGTGGATTTGATTTCCTTAGAGGCGAAGGCATTACAACAGCTGATAGACAATGTTTTAAGGATCTATTTGATCTTATTAATGAAGGGAGTAATTTGAACGTTGAGGAAGAAACATCGGAACAATTCAAGGGAGGAGTAAAATCTTCCTTTTATCCCCCCTTGCCGCCGGGCTCACCACTTGAATCATTTAATGCTGCTGTATTGAGGGACATGAAGGCAATTATATATCCATTTGAGCCAACCAATTTGAATTTTGAGGAGAGGAGAGCACTTAGATGGCTTAAAAATAATATGGATCTGGTGGTGAAGCCCGCCGACAAGGGGGGAAACATTGTTATCATGCATAGGGAATATTACATTGAGGAATCCAATCGCCAGTTGAATGATCAGAGTACGTATAGAAAGCTACAAGGGGACCCCCTAGACAAATTTGGTGGAAAATTAAAGGATCTATTGAGATACGGTTTTGAGATAGGTTTTCTGTCACAGAAATTGGTGAAGAAACTTATGCCAAATAATCCAACCAAACCGAACTGGTATTTTCTACCAAAAATACATAAGAATATTGAACGACCACCTGGTCGACCTATCGTGAGCTGTAGAGGCTCGTTAACCGAACCCCTATCTCAATATCTTGATTGGTATTTACGTCCGATGCTGCAGTATATTCCTTCATACCTGATAGATACCAAACATTTGATAAAAAATTTGGAAAGTACAAGAATTTTGCCTGAGTATAGTATAGCTACAATTGATGTGGTAAGTCTGTACACTCGGATAAAACATAGTGATGGCATCAGGGTAATTAGGTCTATGTTGGAGAGGCAAAACATCAAGGCAGAATATATAGATTTTGTTTGTCGTGCTTTGAGTTTTGTCCTTGAACATAATGCATTCCGTTTTCAGGATCAATGGTACCTCCAAACGACCGGAACCGCGATGGGTACGCCGGTTGCGCCCACGTTCGCTAATCTTTTTTTAGCGGGGTGGGAGGAGAAATATGTGAGGAATGTACAGAACCCCTATTTAAAGTACATTGTTGAGTGGTCGAGATTCATCGACGACGTGGTAGTGATCTGGTCAGGGACCGAACAACAATTTTATGATTTTGTCGCATACCTCAATGTCAATGATGTGAATATGCAGTTCACATCGTTGTATGGAGACAAGAAAGTTGAATTTTTGGATGTGGTAGTAATGCTGAAAGAGGATAGAGTTGAAACGAAAGGGTTTCGAAAAATCACTGCAACTAATGCACTTTTGCATAACAATAGTTTTCACCCCCCATATGTTAAGAGAAGCTTACCATATGGCCAATTCATTAGACTCAAAAGAAATAACAGTAATTATGGAGACTTTGTAGAACAATCTACAGAACTAATGAATAGGCTGAGAGAGAAAGGTTATGGGGAGGATGATATTTTCCAGGCATTTCAGAAAGCAGCCAGTAAAGAGAGAGGAGAACTTTTAAGAAATAAAGGTAGACAAAAACAAGGACAAGATGAGCGAAGTATTTTTACGTTTAGATATAATCCCTTAGCTGATAGGATAAGAAGTACCATAAGAAGACATTGGCATATTTTGCAAAATGACCCACAATTACAACAAAAGACTGAATTACCACCAATAGTGTCGTTTAAAAGATGTAGAAATCTGAAAGATGAACTGGTAAAGAGTAGATTGAGGCATCCAAAGAATAACTGGTGGATGAAATCCATACCACAAGGAAATCATAAATGTGGTAGTTGTTCATTTTGCAAATATATGGACACGAGTGTAGAATTGAAGATGGGAGGAACGGTTTGTCAGGTGAATCAGTTTATTACATGCCGGTCTGATTTTGTGGTTTATGCTATTTGGTGTAGATGTGGTTTTTATTATATAGGGAAGACCATAAGACCCCTATTTAAGAGAATAAGGGAACATATCTACTCTCTAAAAACAGGGAAAGGATCCCCACGGTTTATTCAACACATGAAAGAGGTTCATAACGACAATGTTTCTGAGTTACGCTTTGCAGGTTTACAGAGAGTGTTTTCTCCGATGAAAGGAGTAGATAGACATACGCGTCTTTTACAAAGTGAGGCTCAATGGATTTTGAGAACGGAGGCATTTGGAAGGATAGTTCTTAATGATCGTAATGACCTTTCCTCTTTTTTGTAAATGAAAATGTTTTGAAACACTTTATATTAGATATATGTATTGTTGCATGTTGATTACGGATGTCATGTGACTTGAACAACGGGAAGTTAAAGGGCGTTGATACGCCGGTCTCGTAGTGGCTGAGAAGAAGCGCGAGCAAGCGCGAACAGCTGTTGCCTGTGTACGACCGCATCCTATGTCTGCCCCTCCACGGGATATTTTGCCAAAATAAAGGAAGAAATTTTAACGTCATAGGGTGAGTCCCGAGTATCTTTATTCTCCCTTTCCATTTTTCAATAACAAAAACCCAAAAAAAAGGGTTTGAAAAAATTACTTTCCCCAAACAAAAAAACAATCATAAAAAACATTTTCCAGTCTATCTTTTTGAGAGAAAACCATAGTTTTTTAAAGCTGAGAAGTTCGGAATGCTTTTCAAAATGATTATTGTTGTCAGATAGCATATGTCTAAAAACGGGAAAATATTAATTGTGGTCATTAAACATCTTAAAAACTTTTAAAACCATTGGGGTAAAAAATAAAAAAAAATTTAAATAAAAAAAATTTAAAAAAAAAATTAAAAAAAAGGGGGGGTTAAAAAGTGGAAGCCCGGGGGGTAAAAAAGCAACATAGCAATTTTTCTCGTGGAAAACTGAATTTCTTGATTTCTACTTATTTTCCCCCCGGGCAAGCCCCCAGACCCACAAAAAAACCAAAACCCCGGCTGCAAAAAGTTTTTTTTAAATTCTACCCAAGATTTGGGCGAGGCAAGTTTCAGATCCCAATTTGTATCTTTAAAGGGGATAATTTTTCGTTTTTTTTCCCTCTTTTTCAAAAACTTTTTTAAATTTGAACGGCCCCTCCTTTTTTTAAAAAATTTTCCTGATGGAATTTTTTCCCCTTTTTGGGTTTTCCCCAATTGATCCATTTCATGTAATTTTTAAAATTTGATTAAATATTTCAAGGGTCCCTGGAGGGTCTGGCCCCCCCCATTTTTTTTAGAAGAAAATCGTTTGGTTGTATAAATTATATGTAGCAAAATTTAGGGAATTTAGTCCCTTTAGGGAAATCAAAAAATTTGGGGGAAATTTTTGGGGGTTTTTAAATTTAATTTGACCCCTAACCTGGCTTTTGTTGTTCATTTAAATTATTTTCCACAATGCTGGGTTTCCCCACACGCCAAAAATTTAAAATCATAGTTGATTTTGGCTGAGACCCTTTTGGGGAAAGGGGTTATTGGGTTTTGGGGGCGAAAAGGGGAAGGGGGTTAATATCAAATCCTTTAGATTGAAGGGGTATATAAATTTTAAAAAGTGCGTTTCCCCCCCACTTCTAACTGTTAACAGCCTTGCGTATTTTTAATTAAAACCCTTTTAAAAAAATTTTGAGGGATTTTTTCTCCCGGAAAACTCCCTTTCCCATTTTGAAAAAAGTTTTTCGTTGCCAATCCTCTAATTTTTTTTTGATTAAATTGCTTTTCCCATTAAACCCATGCATGGGGCGTTCAACAGGGATTGCTGACCGATTTCTCATTGCGTTTTTTGGACCCGGGTTCCAAGAGTTGACATGTCAATTCTTGGTCCGAAGCACGAAGGGCCCTACTTTAAACATAAGGGGGCCCATTTGAAAACCGAATTTTCATTTCTCCCAACGAGATGGTTGAAATTTGGTTTGCAGAGGGTTTTCAAAAAAAAAAAACCTTTGAAATTTTTTCCCTTGAAAAATTTTGGCCTTGTGGCTTTCCCTTTGGGGTATGCCTTACAAAATGTAAAAATGCAAAATTTCACTGCATTTAAAACATCGCCAAAACACGTTTTTTGGCGCGGGTTTGCGCAAAAAACCCGCAAGGGTTTTTCGAATTTCCTGTGGGGCCCCAATTACATTGACTGTACTGGGAAACTCCCCGAAGATGGGCCCTTTTTTTTGGAACCCCTCGGTTTTTGGCTATCTAAGGGCACGGTTACAGTGGGATTCAGTTTTGGGAAATCTTTAAAAAATCCGACCCAAAAACCCAGTGCTGTGTAAAACAAACCTTCCCACTTTTTTTTAAATTAAAGAAGCAGCGGGCACCAATTTTTATTTAAAACGTGGGGAGGAAAATCGTTTTTTTATTAATTTCCCCTTTAAAAAGGAAACAAATTTTTTGGCTTTTTATAAAATTTCTTTTTTCTTTTTCGTGTGTATTATAAAAAACAAAACAACTGTTTGTTTTTCAAATTTTTCCCCCAAAAATTATTTCCCCAAAATTGTTTTTTGAGGTATTTTAGAGGAAAACCCTGGAAGGGAAAAAACCCGGGCCGGGACAAAGGGGTTGTCAGAGCTAAAGGGACCATCTAGGCACCTACGTTGTGCTCAAAAGTTTACATCCCCCGGCCAAGAATTTTTGCTTTTTTGGGCCTTTTTTTTAGAGAATAGAATGATAACAAAATTTTTTTTTAAAAACTCGGTTAGGGGTTGGGTGAAGTCTTTATTTCAAAACTACTGTTTTTTTCTTTTTTGAAATCAAAATTGACAACCAAAAACCAAATGACCCTGATAAAAAGTTTAAATCCCCTTTGGGTGTTTTTGGGTTTAAAACCCATGCAAGAAGTTGACACAAATGGGTTTTTTTTAAAAATTTTTTTTTTTTTTTTTTTTTTTTTTTTTTTTTTTTTTTTTTTTTTTTTTTTTTTTTTTTTTTTTTTTTTTTTTTTTTTTTTTTTTTTTTTTTTTTTTTTTTTTTTTTTTTTTTTTTTTTTTTTTTTTTTTTTTTTTTTTTTTTTTTTTTTTTTTTTTTTTTTTTTTTTTTTTTTTTTTTTTTTTTTTTTTTTTTTTTTTTTTTTTTTTTTTTTTAAAAAAAAAAAAAAAGCTGAGTTGGGTTTTTGGGGTTAGACAAATCTTGATCTTTCATTCCCGTCACTGACATTTCTGTATCTAAAGGGGAAAAAGGGAGTTGAAGTGTTTTAAAAAAGGAAAGGGATTTCAAAAAAGGGTATCCAAAGGAAATTTAAAATGTCCCCGCAGTGGGGTTTTAAATGGGATTTAAAAAATGGAAAAAAAGGGGCTTGTAAAATTCCCAAAACCAAATCAAGAAGACCAACAAAAATTTCGGCAAAAACTGCCCTGAAAATTGTTTGCATTTCAAAAAATTTTTTTCAAATAACATCACTGAAATAAAGAACTGTCTGAAAATAGCGGTGTGGCTTTTTTAAGATGCCCCAATAAGGGGGAATTGAAGGAAAAAAAGGGGTGCATGGGCGAATCGCGAGAAGAAAAACCTTTTTTTTATCAAAAACCACAGAGTATCTCGGGCCCACAGTACGCAAAAAGCACAGAGACAAGGGCCCCAAAAAATTCTGGAACAAGGGCATTTGGGCGATGGAAAAACCAAAAAATTTTAAATTTTTGGGCCCCAAAGGGTTAAAAAATTTCATTTGGAAAAGGTGCCAAAAAGGCCTTTTTTAAAGGAAAAACCCCTTCCTACTGTAAAGCACGGAAAGGGGTTTGCTGAAAGTTTTGGGATGTGTGAAACTAAAAGGCACAGGGGAAAATTGGTCAAAATTTAAAAGGGAAAGATGAATGCAGCCCGTTTTCAGCAAAAACTGGAGGCAAGGTTTTCACTCCCAACCCCCAAGCTGTGCCCAAAAAGGGAAAGCTTGGGGGTTTCCCAAAATCAAAATCCAAAAACAAGGCCCCGTCCCAAACCCTTTTATTGGGTAAAAGCAGAAAAAAAATGAAGGTTTTGGAGGGCCCTCTCGTTTTCCGACCTCAATATTTGGAGCCCCTTTTGGGGATCTCCAACGTGCGTTCATGAAAAGGGAGCCCAGGAATTTAAAAGGAAATGGGGTTTTTTTGCCAAAAGAAAAGTCAGCTTTAAACCTTTTTGAAAATTTAAAAAGCTTATTTCCCCAAAATACCACAACAGACTTAAAGCTGCATTGAGTTAGGGAGGCTTTTCACGGTACTAAAAAACTTTGGGGGATTTTAACTTTTAAAGGGGGATTTTTGGTTGGGTTTTTTGGGCCCTTTTTGACTTAAAAAGAGAAAACAGTAGTTTGACAATAAATGGGTTACCCAACCAATAAACCCTGAATGTAAAAAAAATTTTTTGTTTTTCATTCATAATTTTTTGAAAATTCTGCCGGGGGGATTTAAACTTTTGAGCCAACTTTTTTCCTTAAAACCCAGTAAGGGGCGCAAAGATGTCAAAGCAAAAGCAGAAGCGGACCCCCCCATAACGGGAGGTCCGGGTGTTAGTAATAGGACCAGAACGCAGATAATCGGGTGTTTAAACCCTTAACCCCCGGGGCCGTTTTGGCCCCCTGACAGACCCCGGTTTTTAAAAAATTTAATGTGAACTTTTAAAGTTAGAATAACTTTTTGAATTTTACCTATCCAAGTGGTTCAGAGATTATTTTCTTTTGGGACACATTGTTTCCTTTTTTAAAAAATTGTAAAACATTTTTTGGGCCCCAAAAAATTCCCTTTTTTATTTGTGAAAAAAATAAAAATATCATGAAAATTTCAAAATTTTCAAAATTTTTAAATTTTAAAAAATTTTTCTTTTTGGGAAGTTTGTTAAATTTCCCCCAAAAAAGTTTATAAAAAAGCATCTACACATATGTTTTTCTGTAGGTTGGCTTTATTTTTTAAAAGTTTTTTTTTTTTTTTTTTTTTACCCCTTTAAGGGCTTTTAAAAAATAGTATTAAATTTTTTACATTTTTTAAGAAAAATTTGGGAAAATGATTTATTTTGGGACCTGGCTTTGAGGGGCCCCCTTTTTATTTTTGATACCCCCAAAAAAGAAACCCCACAAAAAAATACACCCCAAATTATTTTTAAAAAAAAAAATTTAAGGAAATTTTTTTGGAAACCTTTAATTTTTCCAGAAATTTTAAAACAAATGGGTGAAAAACAAAATTTTTTGGGGATTTTTAATTTTTTTTCCCAAAAAACCCCAAAAATACGGGGGGAAATTTTGATCCGGGAACGCAACTTAAAGGGGTTTTTGCCACATCTCATTTCTTTCCCCTTTTCATCCGCCTTTAGTCTGTGGCTCGAAGGGGGGGTTTTGTTTAAATTTGTTTTTAATTGCATTCAAGTCCCCCCAGGATGACCCTAAACCCTGCCTTTCCTCTCTATAGTAAAAAAAAGGTCTGTTTAAAGTTAAAACATTTTGATAGCTGAGAGGTAAAGTTTTTTTCCCCCCAGGCTCAAGGGGCCTAGGTTTTAAATTCCCCTGCAGGAACCAAACCTGTGGATTTTTTTTTTCCTTTATTTAATGCACACCCTATTTTAGGTTTCTTTTTTTTTTAATTTTCACGGTTTTAATAATTTCTAAGGAATTCAGAAGCGGGGTAAGTGACAGCCCCCCCCCCTTTTTTTGGGGGCTGAACACTCCGTTTGTGCCTGAGATGAGAGGTAATTCTGAGCATTGCAACCCCGGGTTGGGAGCTTCAGCCCTGGGCCCCTTACCCCCGGAGATAGCTGGGAAACAATTTGGGTCACTAAGGGGGGCAGTAAAACAAAAACGGTGCAAAATTTTTTTAAAAATTATGAATGGGAAAAATTTTTTATTTTTTAGTTTCCCAAGTTTCCCCATGCCCAATTTTATTTCGGGGGAAAAAAACCCCTTTTAATATTGATTCCCCAAATTCTCCCCTTTTTTCTTTAGAAAATCCCAAATTTTGGCCCAAAGTGCGAAAAATTTGGGGCTCAACCAAAACCTAAAGAATAGGGAGCACCTATTTGGCCCTCGGGGTTCTCATTTTCATTACCATTTTATTTAAGGGCCATTTCATGTAGGGCAGACACCCAAAGGGTTTCCAAAATTTAAAATAAATCCCCCCTAATCCCCAAAATTTTTGGAAACAACACCCAAAATGAATATTCCAAGGTGCAGTGAGAAAAACGCCCCCACGGGTGTTTCCCCAAATTTTTCTTTAGGGGTTCG
Organism: Phyllomedusa bahiana; assembly: GCA_025379985.1. Classification (NCBI taxonomy): domain Eukaryota; kingdom Metazoa; phylum Chordata; class Amphibia; order Anura; family Hylidae; genus Phyllomedusa; species Phyllomedusa bahiana. The sequence continues at coordinate 1,061 of JAODAL010044744.1, read as the reverse complement.
CTTTTGGGAAATAAAAAAAAAAAAATTTTTTTTTTCCAATAATCTGAAATTTTTAAGTTTAAAATTTTAAAATTTTTTTACAACCCCGGGGAAAAAAAAGCCCCAAAATTTGTTACGCAATTTTTTAAATTTCCCGGCAATACCCACATTTTGGGTTTTTAAACGCGTTTGGCCATGGCGGGGGGTAAAAGGGGAAAAGAGTGTTTTTTTGGTTTTTGGACCCCGATTTTTGGGGGGGCCATGCTAAACTGCAAACCTCCAAAGTACAAGAACAGGGGAAACCTCCAAAAATTTGCCCCATTTTGGTTTCCAACACCCCTGGGGGAAATCTCATTTTAAAGGTGTTTTGCATTTTGGGCGCCCCGGGTTTTCCTTATTTTTTTTTTTTAGCATTGGGCCATGAAAAGGGGGGGGAAAAAACCGCAGTTCCCCATTTTTTTTTTTGGTTTCCCTTTTTAAACAGTTTTCGCCAAAAACCGGGATAAATGCCGGATAATTTTAAACTAGGGGGGTTTTGGTACGATTACAATGAAAAAAATTTTTTAAATAAAAATTTTTGCTTTTTTTAATTTTTGTCCTTTTCTGCCCACCCCATAGTTTTTTTAAATTTTTTTTGCATACGGACTGATTATGGCTTGTTTTTTGCGAGATAAATTTGATGTTTTTTTGGTACCTTTACAAGGGGGCATTTTATGCTTTAAAATCATTTTTTATTAATTTTTTTGTGGGGCTTTTTTAAAACAAAATACAGCAACCTGGTAGTGTTTTTTTTTTTTAAATTTTTTACAGCGTAAACTGTGCTTAAAAAATGACATACTACTTTACTCAGCAGGTTGATAAAATTTTACAGCAAATACCAAATTTTGTATTTTTTTTTAAAATTTTTAACTGCTTTTACACAAAAAAAACACTTTTTTTGCATCCCCCGCAGTCTGAGGGGGCCATAACTTTTTTTTTTTTTCTTTTAGGGAGCTGTGTAGGGACTTTTTTTTTGGGGAAATGAGTTGATTTTTTTTATTTGGTATCATTTTTGGGGGGACAAGACTTTAAAAAATCGCTTT